>JAFELO010002196.1:78610-125978 GCA_017140195.1 Eumaeus atala
CCATAAAGTAGAATTAGATATGACGATCTTAATAATATTTCCATTACAGTTAAGCGAGCACAAAAGGCTGTACATTTATTTACAAACAAATTAGTAACTTTTGTTTAAATAAACGGTACGGACACATAGTGAGTAGACTTAAGAAATAAACAATAAAATATTTTTTCAATAACTTATTATACTACAACTATACATACATACAAGACATAGTAGTAATAAGAAAAGGTGAAGTGAAGGTAATTTTCAATGCGAACAAAAAATAGCATGTCCATTGCTAATAGGTATTCCGTCCTCCGTGTAATAAAAAAGTGATATCATCCCATTGGAACATACAGAAGTTCATCTCACGGCTTCCATCGCACGCCCCACATTACTAAAGGGTGTGCAGGTGCGCGTATCGCACAAAACGAGATGTGGTAGCCGTTACGATATGATTGAGTTGCTGGTGAGATGAACTTTCCGCACCGGGCCGCTTAGGTAGCAGTTTAGAAATACTTTATTACAAAAGGGGAACGTTTGTTTCAACATCTATGTATATCTGGGAATAATTGGGCATATGTATGACTACCTCGTGGTCTAGTGGTAAGCACGTTCAACCACGGTCGTGAGGTCGCGCGTTCGAGTCCCGGATCGGACCAAGTTGTTATAAGGATTTTTAATGAGTAATAACAGTTTTAAGTGGGGCTGTTACATCCCCGTGCCTCAGATAGCATGTGAAGTCGTCGGTCCTGCGTCTGATTTCTTTCCGGTCGTATCGAATTGCAGTCGCATCGAAATAGGAGCAAGGTGGAACAGAGAGTGTACATGTACCTGTGCACACTTGTTCGCCATAACATATCCTGCTCATTTGGCTGATCCCTATTGACATGGCCGTCGTGGCCGAAATACGGTTAGGACGACATCTTTCTTTATATCTGGAACTTTGTTCGGACTCTAGTGACTAGGTATACATTTTTATGTGCCGTTTGAAATCCCAGGCCCCATGCGGCGCGTCAGGTCACAGGGCGTGAGGCGTTAGCACACGTGCATTGGTTATGCACAGATGGATTGGTTTGATGATTGATAGACAGATCCGAGATTGAGGGGATTTTGTGTTTTGATTTATCTATTGCACAAGCGACAGATGTACAAAAGAATGCTCAAGTTGAAATGCTTGCACGAAATGTGCATTTTCGCGTTTCAAAATCAATAACATAAAAATGAAACCCTATGTACGTGTTCGAGCACACATTCAGAACAAAAGAGAATGCAAGAAATTTAATGCATATTTTTTATTTGTCTTTTCGTTATGGTCTGGGCAAAGTTAGTATAAAAGAATATAATTTGTGAACTCTTCCGTCAAAGAACATTACGACACTTAATTCGGCACTACGTTTGTCGGGTCAGCTAATTTTATTTGTCATCTGTCTATCTGTGACTAAGCTAACTGCCACTCATCGGTCAAAACTTAACTTGACGTTTTCATCAAAGCTTTGCCCTATAGACGCGTCAAACGACGGTGCATCACCGTCATCGGTACACGGCAAGTATTGACATAAATTTAAGTTCACATTAAATACTTCCGATCAGTGACTGAAGAATGATGTCATTATCAAGCGATAAAGCGCTCGAGAGCGCGACACAACTAGTGACGTGTGAAACCAATGCGTCATAATAATTGACCGCGTACGAACTAACTATGGGTTTATAAACTTACAAGATATATTTCAACGGTCCATTTCCTGCTGTTTGTCAAAAGTAAAACGTTACAATTGTTATGTTATTAAATAACAACGCAGTCGGGAAAGAATAAAATTAATTTATATCTATCTCTCAACTTCAGTGTAACTCTGTCCGTTTATTAGTTCTAGTTTTAGTAACGCTCTCGTCACAAATTTACCAGGTTAATCCCCAAGTCAAGGGTGCGGTAAGAAGTTTTATTTGATATATAGGTTTCGTTGACTAAATGAGCATTTAAGTTGTTCTGTTAGTTTCTCATACTTAGGCCCGACATCTTACTTACGGTCGCGCCATAATCCGCAGTAAACCTTGTTCCATCATATGAACTGAACTATATGAATTCGCCTTATGTAAGTATTTTTGTTACTACATAATAGTAATCCGACTACGACTTAATGATTTAACGACCTGCAGTTGCAGTGGTTACATATACTCGAATAATCGAGCGTGTGTATGTATTATATGTATTTCCATAGTGTTTTTTCTTATTTATGGAATACATTTAAAATGCTGTCCGTTGTCTAGTACCCGTAACGCAAGTCCTCTCACTCACTGCTTCAAGAGCGAGCTATCCGCTCCTCCCCACTACATTCTTTCTTCATTCTACTTGAATGAAAGAAGTCCTCTAGGGTTTTCCGCGATCACTCTGGCGGAAACTCTTCCGCACCAGCGTAGAAGAAACACCGATGGAGAAACAGTCAGCAGTTTCTCCCAGGGATATTAAGCGGTTTATCCTCAAACGACCAAGAGGCAACCCGGAGGAGATCAAAGGTGACGGCAAAAATGTCACAACACCACGTCCAATATAGTCTGGCCCCGCGAAGCGCGGAAGTGTCAGGCCGCCTACAAGTACTGGCGAGTAACTGGGTCTTGCCCAAGCAAAGAAAGAGCTGGTTGCCGCCGAGCATGAGACAGTAAAGGCAGAAATGGGCAGAGAAATTTTGGGCCTGAAACACAGATTTCGTCTCTTCGAAGTAGACGTTTGTCTGAGTCAGCTGCTATAGTAGAAGTCGCTGCTATAAAGAGGTGGCGGCATCGCTACTTAATAGGTCGCCTTCATCAGAGACGAAGGCGTCAAATCTTCTTGATTTTGGCTCCTTTTCTGCTCTTAGGTCCCACATACCACTCAGGATATCCCAAATCTGAGAGGATGCGTGAGCGTCAATCGGCCCTTTTGTCTCCACATTGCGACATTCGTGAATTATGTGTGGAGCCCTCTTCACATGAAGGACAAAGACTCCAGCACATGTCCAGTATGAATTTTGCTTTTGTGGTGTCATTTATTTTTATGGCATAAAGTTACGAATGAGTAGTCGCAGCTGTTCACTACCAACGCCCATTAACATCTGCATATAGAGATGCATTGCACTTCTTCACCCCATTCCCTACAAAATTATCTCTTTACGGCGGTATAATGTCAGTGAGCTACCTCCCCGATTATGCCTGCCCAGTTTGGCTACAATGCAGCATGTTACTACCCAGATTGTACTCAGTATGTAACTTTCCTTCAAATAAGAAACAAGTGAAAATAAAGGAATAAATTCAAAAATGGGTAAATCAACTTTTTAAGTAGTAATGCTTGTACCTAGTCTTGGTACACGTACGCAACCCGGTATGCGAATCCGACTGAACTTTGCCGGTTATTTCTGACAAAGACGGTTGCACCCCCGCCATGCGGAACCATGATATAATTTATATTGTATATACTTTATATAATATCTTCCTTGGATGTAATCCTTCCTCGTCCTAGTTAGCCAAGTCGAATGGGGTACTCGGACCGTACGGAACAATCAATCAACAGCTACATTATAAAGTCTTCATTTTCCGTTTACAACGAGGATTTTATAAATGTGCTTTAAAGGGCTGTTGTATGTTTATTAACAAGCTATGAGGGCCCGGCTATTCCCTTATTACGATGATGTATTTAATGTTTATTATGATTATGTCAAAACGATAATTAGTGGTCAGCGACTAAGGCGGCCATAAACATCCTCATTTTAGACGAGTTACCAGCCCTTCCACTCACTGATCTCAAGAAATGTTTAGGTAGCCGGAGATTTTCATCAAATGATGAAGTCATTGTCGCCGTAGACGAGTATTCTGAGAGGAAACATTTTATCAAACTTTTGTAACAGCATTGGAGAAGCGAGAACTAAATGCATCGAGGTAGAAAGAAAAAAAAAACTGTTTTAAATAGATTATTAAACTTTTTCTTTGTCGATTCGGATACTTATCAATCAACCCTCGCATCCAACCCTCTATAGAGATAGATGGTCGCCGTGGCTGAATTTCGGCTCGGACGATATTGTTATTATTAGTATGTATGTTTAGACAAGTAACAGCACTTGTAAGCAGAACAGAGATATTATGATTTGAAAGCAACAGATAAATAATCATAAAACGCAAATGCATTATAACAAATGAGTTATCTGCTCAAATACACGATTTAGTAGACATGGGGTCCTTGAAAACGTTTTAGGTTTCCGCTGTCTAAATATTACTTTCAATCGTACAACATGGTTTATTGCGGAATAAACGGCAACAATGTATAATATTTTTTACTAGCGAACCTGGCTTCGCACTTAAATAAAATGTCACCTATATAAATTATGTCTATTTTTAACCTTCCTTGGGAATCGCTCTACCGAAAGGCGAAATCATATGAAAGCTGTGCAGTAGATTTTGAGAAAATCGACGTAGCGTCTGTCGATGTGGCGTAATCGAAAAACAACATATCCACAGACAGCCTTAGGGGACTCTGTTAGGTAACATTGCATACGTCGAACGTACTCTGGGAAGTTTATGGATAGTAGCCACTGGCCAAACACTACAAGAGTTATAACCATAGATGGATAGAGAAAAGATAGTGAAGGAAAATCATAGACCTATGACGGTGATCGACTTGAATAATAGAGGATGTGATACTATCTTTTCCTATCTAATCTCGCATGCGTATTGGGCAGAGACAAGAGAAAACAGGGAGACAAACTTAGACGGACTCGTTATAGTCGGCTTCACTTCAATATCTATATTATCTATACGGTTACATACGGAAATAAACACAACAACAAGCGAAACGCGACTACTCTCCCCCGGTCCCTGTCCTTCGAGCCAGTAATGCAGGATTAGAATCTTTAAATAGTAGTTAACACGTTAAATATATTTTGGTGTCCTTATAGAACCTCTCATATATTATTTATGAGTAATATTCCAAGCCTAATAAATCACATTTCTGCCGCTAACGTTAACCCTTACATAAAGCTTAAATCTCAGCTAAAATTTAAAGGAAATTTATCTACAGCAAAGCACAGGGCGAAATGTGTTTTAAATGATATACACAAGCCGGAGCGTGGTGCCGTTGAGGTACAACGCTAATTTTAGAGACGTGACGACCTTAAGTGACTGACGGCTACGCTGTCGTATTTCGTGCGGTTGCGGGCGTCGCTTGCAGGTTCCGGTTGCCAGACATGGCCTAAAGAATAGCAACGTACAAATCATACGGTGAATCAAGTCTTTGGTGCTCTGTACGCATTGTACATATAGTAAGTTTACACATTCTGTATACAAGGCAACTAAAAAAATACACGATTTATTTTTCCTATATATGATATTCTACTTAGTGTATCTACTACCAAGTCTTGAGAGGATGCGTAAGCGCATTCCCCAGCGAAAAAAAAGTGTATTGTGATAAATCGACATATATTATTATTACTATTATGTTATACCTGATGCGGGTAAACGAAGTGTTGGTGGGCCGTACTCCAGGTGTGAAGAAGATCTCCGTGCAGTAGCCGGTCCGTGATGGGTGCGAGTAGCAGGAGGTCGGTCGTCTTGGCGTCCATTGAGAGAGGCCTATGTCCAGCAGTGGACCGATAAGTGCTGATAATGATGATGATGTAATGTATAATGCCATGCATGGTTCATTACACTACATCCTCCTGTGCAACGGAATAGGGCCGGCACGACCGGGGAGGTACCTCTCGCTCACTTGATACCGCCGTTTCGTGCAGTTTGTGAGTAGCCGGTGGCCTATTGAGGGGGGAGGTGTAAAGGAGGGCAGCGTATCGGCATAATTATGCTGATGTTCATGGGCGTCGGTAGTCGTTGAAAGGCCCCGATTGTTCGTTTGTCCCCCTACACTACACAAAACCTTTCCTAACATTGGAACAGAAGAGAGCTTAACTGGTCATATATAAAATGAAAAATGTTTTATTCTGTAACAAAAAAATGCTTTCGTACTAATAGAAAGGGCCCCTGTGATAGGTTGGTGACCCTTATTACTGGGTGCCCCGCTCGTATAAAGCTATTTCAACTTCATGTTCCAACTGGCTGTGGCCGTGTTTCTAGTTTCACCCGCGATCTAGTATTCTTGTATATATACAATCCATTGTAATAAAGCGCAATTTTTTCATTTGTTTTTTATTTGAACTTGATAATGTCTGAAGCTACAAGTCATATTTGATTTGACAGGTACTTTTGTGTGAGATAGCTACATAAGGACCTTGAAGCCGCACGGTATATTATAGTGAACTAGTGCGTGCGCAGACATGTGTCACCAAGTGCACTCGACATTCAACCATCCATTTATCCTGCTTCCATAGGACGGTAGCCCGGAGACCGGAGAGAAATCAGCCACAGGATTGTGCTTCCCGAGGCACATTATTCCAATCCGCATACAAGTATTTATTACTAGTATCTAACCTTACTGATATTATAAATGCAAAAGTTTGAATGGATGTATGGGATGTATGGAAGTTCGTTACTCAGTGACGTCAAAACTACCTGAAAGGATTTTGATGAACCTGCAACGTTTTAGCTTGAAGCTATAAAAATAATCATGATGATGTGTTTTGACCGATTTAACGACCGCTAAGACTCCACATTGAGATATTGTTATAACATCAGTTCATGTAGTTGTCAGCTACACGAAGTGGCACGCCGTTTGCAAGTTGTTTATCGCCAGGCTCGTTCATTCGGAACAGCGCTTAAGATGCGTCGCCGTTTCCGCTTGATTCTTTAAAATCATCAACCATGACATTACTCCCCATTGTTGTAGCCGGTCGCTGCTACGTGAACTGTTTAACGTATTTATATTACAATTTATATGTGCACGCAAGAATTGAGAGACTGGCGGCTAGTTGCGAATATTAAATGGCGGGTAAGGCAGCAGATGGACTATGCTATGAATGAAAATGAATATTATATTTATCCACCTATATACCTTATCTCAATCAACACAAAAACATCCACCGTGTATTCCAGCGATTGGATATAGGTTTTTATAGGGACTATTTCTATGAAGGGCTAAACGTCATATCAGGCATGTCCATTCCGAAAAGCCTACAACAATAAAATTTTTGAAATTCAAATATCAAATTACTAATTGCTCGCTTATTCTTAACAATGACCGTCCAATGGATCGTTACCAATTGTGAAGTACTATTCCATTAAAAAAAAACATTTGAAAGTCAAATTATTGTGTTTGACAGATGCTTCTTTATAAAACGTATCTTACACGAGTGAATGCATTTGTGCGTGCTGTAGTGCATACATTGTTTCATTGAGATACGATCTAATGCATAATATGTTAAAACATTACATCCCTTCTTCTCTATCTTCAACTATATAAAAAGAATTATATTCCCGATTAGTGCAATTCTTTAAAAAGGGGATAGGCATGTTTTTCTTCACACATATATGTAGTCGTATAATTTCTAAGTAATGTATAATAAATATCATTTAAAGTGGAAAGGGCCACGCTACGAATCTCTATAATGAACCTTAGAGTTCCAATTGAAACGACGTATCGACACTCGTGTCAGTATCGTAATCAAAATGAACTGTATCGAAACAGAGCTTCTGCTTCAGTTTTTGTATCGAATCGATTGAAACGACAGTCTCGAAGAGAATTGAGACAAGACAAGTCGAATCGTATACGAATCGTCGCATTAAATATGACATTTAATGTTATACAGCATTAAAACTTTTTTATATAGAATAGGGGGCAAACGAGCAATCAGAGCCTTTTTTACGACTACCAACTTTTTTGCGAGGTACCTCCCCGATCGTGCTAGTCCCATTCCGTTGTATAGATGGATGTAGTGTCATGCGCCATGCATGCATGCATGGCACTACCTCCTCCTATGCAGAACGGCGCTACCTCTTCCTAAAATGCAACCTATTAGCCTAGCCGCACCACTTTACGTTCGTAAGTTTTGTATTCGTGGAGTCATCGGATTAAAACGTTGAAATACGTTGTACAAAATAAACACAGAAAAGGCAGAAGTAGCAATAAGGACTGCAGACAAAAGTAAAGATCAATACTGTGTTCTTAAACGTTCGGTGCGAAAAAGCATGATTTTTGTTCACACAAAAAGTGCTCAACGCATGCGTTTACAAAAATACCAAGATAACGCGTATTGGTTTACAAAGATACCAAGATAACGCGTATTGGTTTACAAAAATACCAAGATAACGCGTACTGGTTTACAAAAATACCAATGTGTACAGACAGTGTCTCAAAACCGTATAAAACGCGTGCACAATGTAAATGTATGTATACACTGTAGGAACGTTTTTAACAAAATTTTTTATAAATGTAAAATTATGGACTCTTTAGAAAGACAGGAATAAATCGCGTATATGATATTTTTGCAAGTTTTCACCTCAAAAACAGTTCGATCAGTTCCAGAGGGTTCGTTCTCTGCCTTACGACTTCGTTACGAATTGTCGGACAGAGAAACACCCCACATAGCATGTTCAATAGCCCGTTGAGCTACCGCAAACTTGCGGACCAGTCATAAATTAAGAGTCCTTTCGGCCCCCTAGGTTATAACGGGGAGAACGAGAATTGGATGAAGACTTTTGTCTTCAAGCTCTGCGGTATAGGCGACGTGAGATTGCGACGAAGCTTCTGGAAGGCATATTATAATATTATCTTAAAGAGCTACTCTAGTGCTTCGTCGAATTGCTTATATTTCAAATTTAGTCCTAGGTCCTTTTAAAATTACCTAGCTACAGTAATTCTTCAACTCCAACAAGTTTAATAAGTACGACGAAAATCTAAAGGAAACAGAACGTGGGACACGTTCTGTTACCTTAAGAGATAGTTACAATTTCCATTTAAAGTCTTCTGTAACGTTGTCTTATTTGTAGATCGTTTAGTATTCAGCGCCTTGCACGAGTCATAGTAATGTTCCGACTCGTAACGTAACGTCATACTTTTTGTGCATGCAGTTAGCATTATCTATTTACGAGACGTTATCACGTATAATAAATACTACACTATTTCAATTTTGAATGATTGGTGTGATGTGTATGAGTGAGCGAGAGAGCATAACAAATCGTCTCTTTCACTCCATGTGGCGAAGCGTTCACAGATCAATTAGAGAACCGTTATTACGTAAAATGATATTGCCGTAAACCGACTAACAGACAACCACTTCTTTTAAGTATAAGGATGCACCCGACCAATAGGAGCCTTTTGGTGACTACGCGTCATGCGAGCAGTACTGGGGTCAATCGTAGTCGTAATTATCATAAGAATGTATTGGTCAATGTGATTTTTTATTTCGTATTGTTAAACTCCGGTATACAGCCCCAGGCGATGCATGTTTGTACAAAGATCCGACCCGTCAAATTTATGAAAAATTAATTTTACGCTACGTTTACTCAATAAAATAAATAAACATAATGCAGTAGTATTGATTTTGGTGGTGCAAACAAAATTTTGTTACAGTTGCAAATGAATTGAAGAACCAACACACTATACTTTTTTATAGTAGTAAGGGAAATATCGGGGACTGTTGGCGACTACTGACGCCCATAGACATCCGCATAATTGTCATGCAGACGCGGTACCCACCTTTTCTTCACCCCCACTGATAGGCTATCCGCGACTCACAATTCAATGTTTAATATAAGTAGGAAAAGACTCGGTTTCAAGGTCAGAAGAGCCACGCTCCTTTTGTTCGGATAGGGAAGAAACAGGAGAGGTTCTCACCATGGTTCATGTCATGTCGTGGCGGTGGGGCACAGTAGCCTGGTGGTCCTGGTGAACCCCGACAACTACAAAAGACACCTTGGGTTGTTTCCTTGGGTGACTGATTAGCCGTTAAGAATGCCCTGATGATTTATAGTACCACATTCTCGCGATGGTTTTAGTGGGTATTCGAGATTATAATGTGCCGCGAGCCCCACATACCTGGACTTCAACTCCATCCAGGGCCAATGAGGGCGCATAAGTACGTTTCCCCGCGTCAACGAAAAAGAAATAAAGGTTAAAAGACCGGTTAAGACCAGTCCGGAGGTGATGACTAGGTCTTAACAACCAACCTTATATGAAAATAATAACGAATGTTGCGAAAGCAGAACAAATATTATGTAATTGTCATCGTGATATGTGGCAATCGGTTCCCTCCGTCTACCGTATTAGTAGACTGGCGTGCACTCATGGATATACAGAAATACCAAGACGTAAGGGTTTCAAGCCTCTCCGTATAAAAAAATGCGTACAGTATAAAACTATACACCGTAAAAACAACTTAAAATCACGCGGGTAAGGTTGACTCTGCAAAAATAAAAAATAACAATCACGGTTGTTTTAAAATGACAGTTCAGCATGAAATTGTGTATCTTGTATCCTTGTAAAGCAATCCGTGCACTGGGCAACATTAAGTTTAACTTAAGTTTTGCGCCACTAATGCCAAAACAGAGTAATTATAAAATATTAGGTAAACAATCATTTATTTAAGTCCAGACTGTCATATTTGAAATTCTCATAACATCAGCAAACAGTGAATTTGATTTTGAAATACACTAAATTAAAGCTCAGCCAATTTTCGACATTGCATCAGACAGGATTTTAATAAAACCAATTAATACAAATGGTAATAACATAACTCCTTAATCGAAACGGTTCCGGATGTCTACGTGAATGATGACTATTAAAATCCCTACAAAGTATTTGTTTTTGAATACCATTACCGGCGACTCTGTTGCGTTTTTTTGGTTTATGTGAATGTTGTATCTTTCTTCTGCTATGAAAAGAAAACGAGAATTGGGATCGGATATCCGCACATGAGGACGTGTTGCCCATCCTTTTCTCGTACCAGACCTTATGATGCGAACGGTGGCCAATACAGCTTCATCAGATGTACTATGAGTGCTCTTTGGGCGACAAGACTAGGTATGGGGTCGAAAACTCCAATCCGCTGTTGAATTACTCGGACTCCCATAATCCGCACCAAACTAGGATCGCAATAATCATCATCATCATTATCAGCCCCTATCGGTCCACTGCTGGATATAGGCCTCTTTCAGTGAACGCCAAGAACTACCGATCTCTGTTACTCGCATCCATCCGGGACAAGCCCCTGCACGGAGAACGTCTTCGCAATAATATCTATCATATTCGATGGGACAATATGAGATGCACATTTGTGGTCAACTTCAGTTGTCAAGGTTCCTGGATTGTCCTTTACAATCAAATCAGGTGAACATCAAATATGCATAAAACGGTAATAAGACAAGCAAACACCTACATTCCTTGCCACGTTCGCCAGTATATTTCCCACCCAAGCACAACTCAAGCCGCTGTTGAAAACACCGAGGTCACTCGCACTAACTCGAGGGGACTCTCTCTCTTTCATTTTGTAGGTTAACGTTCCATTTTTCAGCTCATTAACCACCTTTTAGATTTATCGCGTTTAGTACGTCATCACACTGTTGTCGTAATGACGGGGCTTTACTGTTTGATGTATCGATTCTACTATTCATTTCGTGTTGAATCGTCTGATACTAATCTATCAAAAGAACTTTACAAATCCGTGCGTTTAAAAAACACTCAACGTTTAATCCATTGTTTCAAATCGATTTCTAAGATACTGCGTGTTAAATGTGATGGAACTGATGCATATCTTGAAATTAATAATTTCAAAATCGAATACTATAATTAACCTCTAGACACATTATAAAGCAAAGTTCCCAAACCCGTCATGTGTGTGTGACCGATTTCCTCGGAATCCAATGAAAAACTTGTTGTTACGATGTTGTCGTTTTCAATAATGGTTAGAACATATCCCGAGGAAACTTTCTACAGTAATAGCATAAGGAGGAAACATTTGATTGTTTGTTTGTTTGCATTGAATACGCTCCGATTGTTTGTTTGTTTGTATTAATACTACTGGACCGATTATAAAAAATATTTTGCCACAAGAATCCTACATCATCAGTGATCAACATAAGCTATATAACATTTTCTAAAACGGTATGGACCATGATGAAAACTTCTACAATGAAACATGGTGTAAAAAATAACAAAATAAAGCCTATGTAGCTGCGATAACTAGATGCTATTAAATCAACGATAACTAGCTGTCTTGACAGATGTGTAATGTTTACGAGGTTGAAATTATTATCTATAATTCTTGTAACTCAATTAATTCTTGCCACATTTTGTGAAAATTTCGTGCGAATTCGGAACGTGCGAATATAATTACTAATAGTAATGTATCCGCGAGAAAAGCCAGGGCGTATCGCTAGTGAAGAATAAATACTAATATCAGCTTCGGTAGCTAATATAGTCAGTTTGTGGATCCGGTAGTCGGTTCGTATTCAAACCGATGCCTCCATGCGCTCGGGAATGACAATAAAGTACATATCGCCAGATTGAGTTGTATTACACGGGTCATCTTATGTAAAGCAGATGATATTGGCCATAACTTATAATGTACTACGAATTCTGTTATGATCCAGCATATTTAATAACGCCCATTCAACGTAGAACCCATCTGAATAATGTTATAACACTAATATATCCGCATTGGATTAAGAAATTCGTATAGCGTAAATGGTTATGAATTTATAAGTATATTATTTACTGGTAAAATGTATTTTTAATATATTTTGATGGAGGTGGTGATTTTAAGGAAGGTGTTTAGGGACACCATCGTAGTAAACCAATGAAATGGTAACACCTACGTACCTTTTCTATGACCACCTGCACCGTTAGATAGTAAGAACCAGCAGAGTACCAGTTCAATAAGTGTCAGAACTAGGAACGAAAACGGTAAATCCTAATTTTCTGTGAAGACCGATTTAGATAAAGGTTAGACTGATTATGTAAAAATACGAAAATATAGAACATATATATCTAAGAGGATTTTGAGATAAAACAATACATTCTGGATCGAACAGAATCCCCGACGACCATGGCGAGATGAGCTAGACTCTATTCGGAAGGATTGGCTCAATCTAGCTCTTAAAAGAGAGGTGTGGAAGGAGAGTGGATAGGCATTTGCCCAGCAGTGGGATTCGCCAGGCTATTAAAAATAAAAAAATGAAAATAATAATATCTGTGGACTCATCACACCACGTTAGCATAGTCCTGTGGTAAGTACCGAAAGGACTTGTGTCACACGTAGTAGACAAAGGAGATATATTTAATATTGTTATAAATTTAAGAAAATTTATATATTTAAGATTTTTACTATTGAAGTACATATAATACATATTCGAACCCGCGACCTCTGGCGTAACACGCGGAGTAACCACTACGTTACTGGTCGTCAAAAATTTTTCTTTAGCAAATTCTTTTTCACTTTCTTTAGACTCCAAATATTTTATGGATGATTAGGCCCCGTTCGCACGATATTTTTTCTGAAAAAAAAAAAAAAATCTTTGCTAGCGCCTTAGTAGGGAACGAGTATATAAATATAGAAAAAGAAAACACGATGGTTTTCAAAATTTTGAACGTCACGCGCGAATGCGAATATCCTATTAACCATATCAACAATAGTAAAATACTTACGGTGGTAGTCACTGGTAAAGATTGTTGGCAAAAATGAAAAGCCTTTAGCGAGGCATGCACTTTGATCAGCTATAGCACGGCGTCTGAACTCCTACGTCTACAGTCACGTTTCATTTGTGTCAATAATAGTGTAGTTATGTGGTACCCGCTACGAGAAGCAGACAAGTAAAATGCGCTAGTAGTCAAACTACAAGTAACGTCGTATTTTTATACGACGTTACTTGTACATTTGGGATATTTGACAAAACTTTAAAAAAAAATAACAAGGCGTGTAGTCAACGTACAAAACCGTCTGTATAAAAAGACGTACATGTCAAAACAGGCACTGTGTAGGTAACTTAAAATCATGTACATAAGAATGACTTTGCAAAAAATATGCTCAAGTTATTCACTTCTTTCAAATTGAATATGCTTTTCAAAAACAACTTAAAATCATGCGTGTGAGGTTGGCTTAAAAAAGTATGTTTACGTAGCAATAAAGACGTTTTGGAATGACAGTTCAGAGTGAAATCGTGTAACTTCAACTTCTGTAGATTAACGGGGAAGCAGTAAAGAAGTTACGACATAATGATATCACACTTAGAGTAATAAACTTAAACAATATGGGTACCGTTAATATTCCACTCCTCTGTAACAAAACTTCGTATTTTTTCTTTATTCTTCTATCCTACTGGCAAATACGTGCTCTTCATTCTCAATTTTTTTTCATCTATCAGTGCTAGTCGAACTCATTTCTACCAAAGTCTGGTACAATAAAAATTGTTTCTTTTTTCAATTCAAACATAAGTATGCATAACATACCTACTATATTCGAAATTTTGACATAAAGTAATTATGTTTCATAATCATATCATATTATGCCAATATATACGTCGACGAACCCTTGGAGTTCAATCCCTTTGAGTAGCTATTGAGAACGAAGGGATTCTGAGGTGAAGCGGAGCACGCCTTCATAAGTCGGGACTATAACAGAGCATCTATGTTTAAACCACCCCCTACTGCTCTGCAATCATAAGCCAACTTGCTTCGTCGGTTTTACTTACCTTTAGTTTTTTCGAAATAAGTTTATAAATATAAAGCTATAATTACAGTTATATCGCTTTGTTATAAGACTAACCGTGTTAAATTACAGGCACTATGTACATAATTTCTGACTTAGTCAGATATGCTGATTCAATGAGAGTTTAGACAGTTTGTGCTCGATCCGACTTGCTACTAAAATTTACTACCTTAATAACGAGCATGAGTCTGAAGTGCATCATCATCACTTACCCACCTCCACCCATGCCCCTATCCACCTCTCGGTATACGGAGCGAATCTTGGGAGATTGCAAGGGGGTTTGCTCACCGGCTCTGTTCCCCAACATGCAATTCTTGACTCCCTACACATTATTTAAGTGCCCTCTCGTTATTTCACTCTCCCCCTTTTCTGGGGCCTGACACCACAAAGACAGAAGTTGTCATCGGCCTCGTCAGTCCTGATTATCTCGATGCAGCTACGTCGTTACCTATCCTTCCTCTTCGCGTGCCATGTATGTGCAAATGTCCTCAATTGCCTAAAACTCTATTCGGTTCCGACCAAATCCTGGTGATAGACTGGGCCCACTGTCGTCAGTTGGATGCCGTCCAATATGATATTTCGCTCGTTTTTGTACAAGTCACAATCCCACAGTACATGTTATCTGGTTCCAGCTTCACGACGACGAGGACATGGTGGCAGGTCACATAACGACATCCTGTGCAGGCGACCTCTAAAGCACCCGTGCCCTGTTAGTATAATGGATACAGTATATGTATAAATAATACAGAATAGTATAGGAATAGAGATATTCCCGAGACAAATGAAAATCCTAAAAAATAGAGAGAATGCTTAATTTCAGCGCCCTTCATGGCCACTTTGTATTCTTGTCCGGCTAGATGTCTGTCGTCTCGAGTTTTGTCATCATCGTCGTGCGGCCTTGACTTTACGCCGCAGACGGTCCAGAGTCGGACTCCACCATTGTAGCCCCTGATCTCCCTATCCTTGCGATATCCGAGGTAACTTTTGGCAGTTTGCGTAAGGATTTCACTAAGCTGCTTGGGAAGTTCATTTGCTGATTTCCTGGAGTCTACTTTACCCATTCGCAAACATAGCGTCGATCGTAAGTAGGCCCAATCCACACCACCCTCGCGAAAGACTAGTCTAAAGGATGGTTATTCTATTATTATTAGCTGATGGCCACTTAAGCTAACACCTTTGATTTGATAGAGTCATGTTGTTCCCCATATATATTTTCGCATATAAGTAGCAGAGTTGGTTACACGAGTGCTTGCCTCTTTGCGCTTAAAGCGCTTGCAGATAGCGTGCACTCACTTTGTGACTGACATTCGACTCTACGATGTCCCGTATCGCCGTATTTACCTCAAACCATTTCGGTTGCCCTACAGTGGGTCCATATTGTTGGCATTTGTTGCAGCAAGTGATGCGTAGGTAGTCGCATATATGAGCTTCGTCCCAGCCAATGTAGGCACAACCAAGGCCAACCAATTTATCACGAAAAGCTAAAGAACACTCCAGGACGACCGTGGTACGCCCACCGTTACGTCCGCCCTCCTTGTAGGCAACCTTGCAGTTTGAATGAAGTTTCTCTTTAGTCCATTCAGGATCGTCCGAAAGATTTGTGGTCTGTAGGTCTTCAAGAAGGCTCTCTTCTGTCGGGTCCGTTCAAAGGTTTCGGATGGCTACCAGAGGACGGCGAACCTTGGCTCCGAAGCCTTCAGAGTCGGCGGGGCAGCCGCTTTAAGTTTCCCGCAGGCCGAAGGTGTAGCGGCCCTGACCGCAATGCAAGATTTGCCAATTCGGAGTACGCTCTGCACTGGAATGTCCAAGCTAACACATTTTACTCAACGTATGCGATGCGTATGTGGGCACGGCTGGAGTGACCGACGGAAATGAGCAGATGTTTGATGGGTTACTGGAGCTCATGGTCAGTTCTAATTGCGCGTACTTTAGCTTTGTCGCTGTTAGTTAGTATTCGGACTCAGCAAGCATCAGTTCTAAGGCAGCAACTACAGCCAAAAACGCTTTGGCTAGCCTGGTTTATTGCGTCCTGTTCTGCAGCATTTCTTTTAAATTTAATTGCGCTGACCATCACGGATATTTCTGCAATGCGCCGCAATGAGTTCTGCACGGTATCCAGCATCTGAATTTTGTTGTCCGCTGTTGCCGCACTAGGGCTCGGTTCTGGTGTGATACCTGCCGTTGATGCAGTAAGGATCCCCGCAATAGGAGGAACCAAAGCCAGTTGCGAGATTGTGCTGCGCTCCTCACACCTCCTGCTCCGTCCCTGCTCTTCCTCAGGCGACGTAATTGGTCTCCAATGAGGCCACGCGCTTTCCGTACTTAAGTCCATGGTGGCGGCCGGTGAGCTGAATCCGTTCGGACGATCATCATCATCCTCAGCCGGACGACGTTCACTGCTGGACATAGGCCTCCGCAGCACAGCGCCACAGGTTATGGTCACGAGCCACTTGCATCCAGGGGCTCCCCACCACCTTAACCAAGTCGTCAGTCTATTGGGTGGGAAGTTGTCCCACACTCCGTTTCCGGTGCGGGGCCGCGATTTGAGAACCTTTCTTCCCCAACTTATCCGTTCTGCGAGCAATGTGGCCTGCCCAATGCCACTTTAGCATGCTGATTCCTTGAACTATGTCGGTTACCCTGGTTTTCTTGCGGATTTCCGAATTTCGGACCTGACCTGGCGCTGAGTGACTCTGAGCCTGCTTTAAAAGGCCCACATTTAGCGGCGATATGGCATCCCCGGTAACACACACTAGTCGAACATTTTCGGCTTAACGCACTGTGGTCTTTTGGACGAAAGTATCTTCTTAAGCTTCCCGAAGGCTGCCCATCCGAGTTGGATTCGTTGATAGACCTTTTTCTTGAAGTTGGATTTACCTAACTGGACAGTCTGTACGCGTATTGATCGACTACTTTAAGAATTTAGTTTCCCACGTAAACTGGTATAGATGTCACGTGAACATTGAATACTTTCGTCTCATCCAAGTTCAATGTAAAACCTACCCGCCAAGAAATTCTATCGACGTCTCCGAGCATGTTGACCACGTTATCATCGTCGAATCGAAGGTGAGTCTGGAATGAAAGGTGCGCTCAATAGACGTGAGTAAAGCAAACCGGGGAGGTACATCTCACTTATATGAAGAATAATGGATAATAATGAAATGAATATTGAATATTATTGTTCTTTCTCTCCGCACATACATACATACACACGCACCCACACATACATTATATAGAGAAACTTGTTATATTAAAAATCGATATATGGGAGAGCGAGAATCACCTGACAAAAGTATAGTACAATACTCACTATTAAACTTATTTGGGTAATAAATGTTTCTAATATTGTTATAAAAGACATGACGCCGCCGCAAAGTGACAGCTATGTCGCGTTTCTGAAACACATCTGCGTAAAAATTATGGTGTCTATGAGCGTTAGTCGTCAAAATACTCCGATTACCCGCTGTCCATTCTATAAATATGTGAATCCCATATACTTTACTAGTAAAAAAAAAAACAAATACTAGTAAAATATATTGGATTCATATATTAGGATGTATGAATCCAATATATTTTACTAGTATTCACTCTCAATATCACTCGAAAGGACTGTAATCATGTCAAATATGATTTGTACGTGCAACGTGTTCTCTATAACAATACAGCGTAGCTATGAGCGGGCGCTGCTCCTACTGAAACTGGAATGCTTTGAAGTATAACCCTTGTTACATCTATATACTCTTAAACTATTTATCACTCGAGCCGCCCAATATTGTTCCCTGCATATTGAAAATACTTGTTGCTGTGCAGTCAATTTACATTATAATACAGAAAAAAACGATCATGTTAAAAGATGAGCGAATATTCCACTGAGACTTCGTTACGAACTTGACAAGGTATTTTAATATCCAGTTCATACCCTTCTTAGGTATGTTTACAGTCTTACGCTTGATCTGATCTTGGTAAGTTTTTGTCAGAGTTAACGCTTCGATATTTTAGCATTGAAATAGCACAGGGTATTTTTCAGCTCTAGTTTTTTTTATTCAATAAATTGTACCCTTGGGAGGGGGAAACTGGACTGGCACATGTAGCGGCGCCTGGCAGACGAGCAAAACAGTATACATAAATGTCTAACAAAATACAAATTTACTCATATACTTGCATAGTCCTTGTTCCTGGAAGATGATTATGTACTTGAGTCTAGTAAAATTGTGTGTTTTCTTATTATGTCTTAGCACACAATTTAGAACAAAATTGAGTTCATTAATTTAAAACAACATTGAGTAATTGTTGGTAACGATTATTCCGTTATATATATATATATCCTGAATAATAATTCAGGCTTCACGTATTATCAATCCGCAGTGCTAGTAAGACACGACACATTGGCACTAATTTGTATTTCCCGTCAATTCTTTCTTTTATTATTATTTATATCATTTAGTTGTTGAACAGAAATAAGTTGAGAAAAAATAATAACGGCCCTTTATGCCTCGCTCGGTAACCCTGAATCTCCTTCTCGAAATATGACGAGCGGGATATGAGGCCGTTATTCATCCTAAGGGGCTAACACGTATCGTAAAGATCAAAACGTAATTAACTGAATAAAAGTAAGATTATTTTAAACTATACAAATACACTTATACAAACCCAAAACAAAGTAAAGTGGAACATAATCTCGTGTAAAGAAACAAGTAAACAACAACTCATACGACCCTTGTTGCTTTGCCGAATTATTGTAAAAGAAAGTATGGATACTTGTTAAATTTATAATTCTTCCTATAACTTGATCGAAGTCGGGAGGCGAGGCAACCGGGGCGGGAGCGGGGAGGGGAGTTTCTAATTAAATATTAAGGCCGTCCATACACAGACATGGAACACTCCGTTCCTACAGGCGTATATTGTACAACCGGAGCCCGCTTCTACGGGCGTTTGTACAATTTCCAGATGTTTCCATTTTGCATTGATGTTAAGAGTTATTGCGTGCTGTTAAACAACCTCTCATTGTCATATCACCTTTATCTACTTATTGACCATGAGGCTTTGTAATTAACGCCCCCATTATTTTGTTTTACACACCACCTGCCCGAGAGCTCTCTTCCGACCCCAAAACAGTCTGACCGAGGGCACTTTTCCGACTCCAAAAACAGTCGCTCACCGGCTCAACGGATACTCATAGAAATCCAGTGAAGTTGTAGGCTTCTCTTCGCTTCCCCAGCACAAGTTCAGATCCGAAAAAATATAGTACCCATAGACGAGGCCGAAACGCCAACGGTAGTTGCCAGCCAGGAATGTTTTATACAGGTTTAGCTTGATTTGCATTGAAAGTAGCTGCAGTAGTGTCAACAACCTGCGCTTTCGTTTGTTCTCTTATCCTAAGTACACAATTTGAAATCTCTCCCGAGCATAATAATTACGTATTTTCTACGACCGGAATATGAATTCTCGTAATTTTTACATTTTTTCCATTCAGTTCGCGTGTTTTTATACCATCACCATTCCCTGCCAATGCAATTCAATTAGTCTGGAAGATCGCAGTGGGTTCATATTCGGTGCGATCATCATCATCAGTCTGTTCTCGTCCACTGATAGAGGCTCCCGTCCATGGGCGGTGGTAGTCACTACCCACTTGCTGGGCTGTTTGCCCCCTATCTCATAAAAAGTGCACACAAGTAGGCTCGAACTATCCACGTCCAGCCACTATATTTCCGGTATTGGGTCTGCATTTGGATAGTCCTTGGCATTTGACTAAGTGGAAGGATGAGCCTCGCATGATACGGTTACGGTACGACCAGTTCTCTCTGCCCCGACCGATGATGAACTGAATTGAAACATTATCATAATCACCATTGCCCAATCTTGATGATTGCTGTATACTTAAACATTGTCTAATTCTTTATCAGCAATGATTTTACATCTATATGCTGTAACTAACTGGCATTACACTGCAGTTAGCATTCCTCGCTAAATGGACCTTCGGAGATTAGCGCGTACAAACAATCAAAATGTTTCAGCTTCACATTATCAGTGCCGATGACATATTCATTTACAAAGGACGACGATAACAAAGCGCGTTGGTCGACACATTCATAACGCATGTATAAGTCAAAGAATTAATGCAATGTACCTGTTATTAAGGTGACACATCGCGGGAAATTCTTACCAGGCCTCGTGCTGTCAGTAATAACACCAGCTGACGATACAGCCGGGTTTTATCGCCGCGACGCTGTTACTAACATTTAATCACGAAATGACAGGATGATCGAAGATGCTCTTCAGAGAACGTGTAAAAAAACTAAACGATGATGGAAGGACTCGTTAAAAATGAATGCATCCGAAACTACAATGATAGATAGAGCTGCGGAGCCTTTGCTTAAACACTTTGGATATTGTAGTAAAGCTTCTTTACGCACTCTAAACTTGGGTAGTAACCACCCTACTGAAAAATGCGGGACGAGAGCGTTTTTTCTTTTTTTTTTCGGAGGGACCTACTACTGATTGGCGGCACTTGGCCAGCCCTAACAGTTCGACTGATTACGGAAGACTTTTTGTCTTCTGGTTATAGGTAGACGATAGGGGGACAGACCCCCCCTCCTTTCTCGCAGATGGGAAGAAGCAAACCGGAAGGACGAGAGCGTTACGGAACGGAACGTGGGTGGGAGATAGAAGTTAGTGAATAGTGAAAGAGAGATGCTTACACGGGAGACAAGTTAGTGAAGACAAAGAGAGAGAGAGAGAGTTAGGTTTCGTGTATCATGTATAGGTAAGAGAGAAGAGGTGTGAGCACACAACTTCCTCTCTGTTTTTGTCAGAACTAAAAGTCAGAAAAAAAACTACGTTACGTAAGAATTTTTCTTCGGTCGTGTGTTCTAAAGAATCTATATCTATTCTTACAATTTGTACGAGGTAGTGTCATGTATTGTAAGAGGTAATACCATGCATCATTGCATCTGAAATGGGTCCGCGCGCGAGGAGAGATACCGCTCGCTCACATAATACCACCGCAATCGCGTTTGGTGTGGTTGCGGTTTCCGATAACCCATCGGAGCAGTAAGAAGGAAGGGAACACGGATTTCACTGAAAGGATCCGAGACTCCGTGTGCTCGTTTGCAGTTTGCACTGTTGAACTATGAAACATCATATTGTTTATAGTACAAAATTTAGGCAGGGGTTTTACCCACCATTATTGCCTGTGTCCCCCGGGGTCAGACCATAGATTGCCATTTGCCACAACTATCATAACCCGGCTCTTCCACTTCATTTACATGACTTTACTCCATTTACATGCGTAAAGCGCTATTTAAGGTCAAAATACTTCCTTTTATATTGAAACAGACAAAAGAGCCTCGGTGGTGTAGTGGTTAGCGCTCCGGACTTCCACTTGAATTATTCAAGTTCGAACCCCACTATTGGTTGTTAGTTGGAAAGTTGGTATATACCAATGAGTTTTTGTAACTTAAATACATTTTCTGAAAGCACTTATGGTGAAGGTTAACACCGTGAGAAAAACCAGATTCAAGTCATGGAATTGTCCTGGATTGCAGGGTTCATTTGGGAGGCGCTCTGTCAAAAGCCTGGCGCGCCCATAAAATCCCTTAGATTAGGTTGCGACCCCATTATCCAGTATAATCTCATAGTAAGGAGATAAGCCTAGGACCAAGAAGTAAATCGAAGCTGGCGAAACCACCAGACACCGTTAGTTCACTAAAATGTTTACAAAAACATTAAATTGGTTTGAGTGCGCTTCAAAAACTCGGAAGCTCGACTCTGAAAGAGCTTAAATCACGACACAATACTCAATCACCTTCAACCATTGTTTTATCTATATATTTTGGAGCTCTGTAGTTCACGAGAAATAAACAGGCCAAGCGCTAGTCGGAATCGTGAGGGTTCCGTACCTGCGCGTATTACAACTTATGTTCATAAACTTACATTAACGGCACACACTTTCAAACGTCACTTAAACAACTACACTTACGCAAAATAACAACTTAAACTTAAACAACTTAACTATAAGTTGGTATCTTTTTCTACAATATAGGGAGCGCAAACGAGCAATCGAACGTCCATAGAGATATACATTTTTGTCATGCAGATGCGTTTGCTCTCCTATCGCCCTCACTCTAATGGACCAGAGGCTGCTCACAAACCGCACGAAACACGACAGCCTCGCGTCACTATTCGGCCGTGTAAAGTGAGCCAAAGGGTACGACCCGGTTGTGCCTGCCCAATTTAGCTGAAATGCAGCATGGGACTACCCCTTACACTAAATGATTTTTGTTTTCAGTATATTCAGTAATGATGTTATAACAATTTACCATTTTTCGGATGTATTTTATATTATATATTTTTGCTGTAAACTTTTACCTCATAGGCTTTAGTTCAACTGCGATATCATAGAAGGTACATACTTAGGCATAAACGATTGTATCTATTGATTGCGTTGACTTAGAAATATGATTTTTTATGTGCTTCAAGAGATTTCTGATCTCAATTTTCGACATGATTTTTTATCGTAAGATTAATATCGAATACTGAGGTCTGAAATCCTTTCACGCACACCCGACAAAAAGTTTTGACAGAAGAACTTGGCCCATTGGAGGGGAGGCGGAAAGTGTGGCAACGAATGGGTATTGTTATATTGAGGATGTCCATGGGCTCCGGTAGTCGTAAAAATGCTCCCATCGCTCGTTTGCCCCTATATCATTTAAAAAACCAACAATATGATCAATAATCCGTTTTTTTCATTTCGAGGTACCCTAAAACGGTACTGTACCTTAGTAGTTGCCCGTAAACCTTGTTAGAAACCCGTATAAGGACTAAGGTGTCTTTATTAACAACAAAGGCTTATCGAAAATGCAAAAAACGAAAGCCATTTTAAATAATTAAGTATTATCGGTTTCGTTACTCAGTACTCAATAAAATTTTGTAAAAAAAAAAACTCCAACAAAGAAGCGAAAATGAAAACGAACTGATGAAATCTTTGCCACGGAAGGCTTATTTCCTTTTTAGGGTTCCGCGTCTGTTAATAATCCAGCGCCACCCGTCTGCCCATATTCCCTGCGAATACTTTTTTAAAGCGTCATAGGCAAGGTACATAGGTAATTGATTTTTTAAATAGAATGTGCAAATTTGAACGTCCAGCAGTGTGACTTCTGGAGTGTGAAGAAGTGATTGTTTTGGCTGCCGCCGCTGCTGCTGCTGATGATGATTATGTACAACCGCTCTAACAAAAAGAAATATAATTTTAAATGGATTATGGGGACGGGTCCTATTTCGTTTACTACTTTAATGTGTATAATTGCTATGCAATTACAATATTAATGAATATCGACAACATCAATACCTGCAATCGTCGCTGCCAAGGTCTCTGAAGTGGGAAACCTCAAAACAGACCCGCCGACTGAAAACTTCATTAGTAAATAATGAATTGTTTGCTAACGATTTTTTACACTTTCGTCACGTTTAAATCCACACCCTTTCAACTATTGATACTTAAAGCTCCACTTTAGTGCATTTCGCATGCAGGTTTGCCTGTAATAGGCTTTTTACATTTTTAATTTTAACCCACTTCGACGAAAGTATTTTTTCAGAGGGATCTAAGTACTGGCGGAGAGGCTATTGCATTTGCCTTAATAATTGATCGCACCAGTGAAGACTTTGTTGTCTCTAGTTTAAACGAGACCAGTATATTGTGTCGGTTCACTTTCTTTAAGAGCAAGGCTCTTGTCTGTCTGATTCTTTTCAGAATGATTCTAATTTTGTACTTCATGTTTATCAATTTGAAATAATTTTGTATACCAAGGATATTTACAAAAGTTCGTATAACAACGAACATTTTACTGGTATTGGCTTAGGACGGCAATGTTAAGTTCGATCACAGAGATTTTATTTTCTGATGTCCATGCTTCCGACGAATCTTTTCCAAACGCTTAATACGATATTAATCAATAACCATGTTAATGCATTCGCATTACGTAATACACACATGTTATAAAATAAAACCCAAATGCTGTTTATAACCAATTTTCTCAAAATATACTAAACGGATTTTCATTCGGTGTTTATCTATAGATACAGATATTCCTGAGAAAGTTTTTAGTGCATAATTTATTCACGGCCGAAGCCGGGGCAGATCGTACATAACACAATTGAAATTACCGAATCCACATTATTGAGTCACACAATTTTTTAGGCCAAATAATTGAAGATATTGTGTCTTCTCTTTCGATTCTTCTGTCCCCTCACTCAACTATTAATAATAATTATTACAATACCACCCACCCTATACCCCATGGTATAAATTACCCTCCAACCGGTGCAGTCGGGTAGAAATGGATAAATATTAA
Source organism: Eumaeus atala (assembly GCA_017140195.1). Classification (NCBI taxonomy): domain Eukaryota; kingdom Metazoa; phylum Arthropoda; class Insecta; order Lepidoptera; family Lycaenidae; genus Eumaeus; species Eumaeus atala. Next base: position 103,548 of record JAFELO010002196.1, read on the forward strand.
ATAGTTATACATTGTTACTTCATACTATTTTGTAACACATAATCTCTAATGAGGAGAAAGCAAGAAAAACATGTAAGGATCGTGATGTATGGAACCGATTCTACCTATACCTACCCCATTAGAGAACTGCCGTGACGACGTGTTCTTTGTTATACACCTCGTTAATTATTAATTAATGAATTTGCATTTTAAAAGACTCATAGCTATTGCTATAAACTACTACAAGATGTTTCGAACTTTTAGTGTTGAAAGTTTTAAACTTTACTAGTCGTTCATTTAAAACTCTTCACAAATTGATATTATATAATTTCCTTTTAATTGACTAGCTATTTCGATGCTAACCTGTTCGTTTCAATGAATATATCTACCTTTCCGTAGATTTTAAGACCTGGAGTCTAATTCCTCATGTTTTTCCAATCTTTCTGAAAAGCCAATCAAAATAATGAAGTAGCGTTTTTTGAAAAGAGAGAAGAAAGTGCCTATCAATACTACTAAGTAAAGTAAAACTTTCTATTTTTGTTACTTAACAATAAAAAAATTTAACGTCAGCGTTATTCTCTATGGTTACAAAATTGATCGATGGTTTATTACACATTAAGTCTCGTGACACGATTCTATAGACTAATTACGAGAGTAGACAGTGTCTTAATACTAAGTTTAACGTCAGAATGCGTACAACTATTTATCAGCACGGGCTTCCATTTCGCCGACGCTACCAAGACCCTTTTTCATACATGTATAATTACATACAACATTAATGGCCTCGTGGGTCCAGTGCATGTACCTTCCATAAAGTTCATTAGTACGTAATGGACGTCCTCCACAGATCGTTCTGATACCAAAGCCTATTACCCCTTGAATGTCAAAACCATTGATGTTGTTATCATTTTGTACAATTACTCGCCGTGACACCCTTACACTTACTTTAATTTAAACGATATTATTGGCATTAAAACTGTATTATAGCTAACTACGAACGGCCAACTGGTAACAAATTCATTTTATAGCATGTACATAATAATAATGTTAAAAAAATGTATTTTTTTAATCAACAGCGCTGTTGTAGATATTACTATTTGCAACAATGCAACTTAAAAAAATATTAATCAACGCTACAGCGCAAATGTCCCTGAAACAAATAACGTCTATGACACGACTATGCGTAGGGAGACTACGCCTCTAACACTCTCGGTAGACCAAGTTTTCAAAAAGTCTAACGTCAACAAAGGTATTATTAAAAAAATTGGAATACATACAAAACTTGCCAAAAATTTCATATATCCAAATAATATGAAAGGAAACATTTGATAGTTTGTTTGTTCCTTTGCATTGAATTATTGGACCCATTTGAAAAATCCTTTTATAATTAGAATCCTACATTATCAGTCATGAAAATACGCTATATATCATTTTTTAAAACCTTTTGATCGTTATGAACACTTCGATTACGTAACAAAAATGTGAAAAAAAATAACAAAAAGAATCCCTATTTAGCTGCTGAAATTGATGACAATTAGCTGTCCCCACAGATGTTCTTCTGCAATAAATTTATTATCATTGTAACGCGTCATGTTTACGAGAGGTCTCTAGTTTTTAGGAGTTGATATTTATATGAATCAATGAATTATTGCCATATTTCGTGAAAAATCCGTTTTATAACATCAGTAAGTATTTATAAATTATCAATATCATAGCAAATGCGGTGCCGCCAGTCTGGATGAGTTGTCACATGATAATTAGCATACGAAATAAATTTTGACAATGTTATTCACTGCTAATTAAACAACCACACCAAAAGGGTCGGCGTTCCGGCAGTAACAGGCTGCAGTGTAGCTTAAAAAACGTAAATGTAAATGTACACTTGTTTTATAAATTCTTATTAAATTATAACAAAAAACCACTGCAAAAAATGTATTATATTATATCATTGAATTACAAAAATGCCAGTAGATAGGTACACAATTTTATGCCAAACTGTCGTTCTAAAGCGTCCGTGGTACATAAACATTTTTTTGCCATTGTAAAGCGTCCGTGGTACATAAACATATTTTGCCAAGCCACCCTTGCGCGCATGATTTTTAACAGTTTTTACAGTGCATAATTTTACATTGCGTACATCTTTAACACGGATAGTTTCAAGACGCTGACAGTGTGTCATGGTATCGTTGTAAAACAGTGTGTTGTACCCAATGTCGCTTGCGTTATAGTAAAGAAATGTAACAAAACGAGTAAGCAGGGAGCACAAACATATAAACACGTCTTACATACATACATACATACATACATACGCTCAATAGACACCACTTTTCCTCTGATGCAGTCGAGTAGGGAAAACGGGAAAAACTATAATGTGTAAAATTTTATCTATTTCGTAATACTGGTAAATCTAGTGTCGCTCTCACAATTAGACCGCTAAAGTTTAACACTACGTTGAGGCTACAGAGCGCGCGAATTATACACATAATCAAAGTACATCACCCGCAGGCGCAGGGGCGTAAAAATAAACAAGCAATAGTTTTATTTTGATATAGGATCAGGACTCGGTAGAACATGTTAAAACTGTCACATCCCACAAACTTTTAGTAGCCACTGGAACATTATCTATGCCGGGCCCGTCCGAATAAGTTTTTGTCATAGACCACCCGGACATTCCGCCGGACTCGGCACTACCATCAATGCACTATTAATGCAACAAATTCTCGACTCAGAATTAGTTTGTCATAAAATTTTCTTCGAAACTTTGCAAGCTACGAAACACTGCCTCACCTCAGATTCCATGGCATCTGATTTTATTAGGCAAATATTTTTTTTTTTCAGTGAAATATACTAAAAATAATGCTGTGGAAAAGCCCATTACATCGTCAATGGAAACTATGGGACTCGACGAGCAACATGGCTAGTTAGATTTTAGGTCATTCGTAGGGGTTTTTAATTGCCAAAAATCTGTCTTCGGCACATGAGAGACGCATCCCAATAGTAGTTTAAAGAGTAGTTAATTTAACCTATATTTATCTTTGACGAGGGCACCAGGTCCTCCCCTCTGTAACGGAGGGGAAAGCTTACGCACGATAGATAAAGGCCTCGACGTATTCACAATAGACGAGGTAATAGACGAACACAGGCTATAATGTTCATCAGATACACAAGTGTCTTTGTAATATAATTATGGCTTATATCGAAAAAGGCGATATATTCTCATGTGTTACATCCTTGTATCGGTCAAAGGTATACAAAAACTCTATTTCATATTGAATCCAATACGACAAACGGTGACCTAAAAAGCAGCAGTATTCATTTATGGCAATGTACGAGCGAAGTTTCATCTCGATCTTGTTAATGCTTAAATAGTTCCCACTTGAGGGGACAATAATGTCACAGATGACTTTACAGTAGTTTCGTGCACAACTTGCAATTTGCAATTTTAATGCTAATGTTACTAAGAGAAGTCACGTGTAGCATATTCGACACTTCCTGAGGTAAGTCTTTATTAAAACCTCTTCAATCGGAATCGGTCTGACACGACCGGGGACATCTCGCTCACATTATACCGCCGTATAGTGACATCTTCGGTATTGCGTTTCGTGCGGCTTGCGAGTAGCCGGTGGCCCGTGGAGGGGAGGGCAACGCATCGGAATAGTAATTATGCGGTCGGTGGTCTTATAAAGGCGCCGATTTCTTTTTCAGCCCCCCTCTGCTATAATACATTCACTTTGGCAGCATCGAGTTATATTTCGTGATATATTGATGCGAGTATATGCAACTTTACTACAAATAGGTTAGTCTTTAATTGCTTTGTGTAAATTCGAGATGACAGTAACTAAGGAAGGAACTAAGGTTTTAGGAAGATATAATGACATGCTACATAGGGTATGGTGGTGCCACGTATAGTTCATGACACTACATCCTCCTACGCAACGGAAATGTGGGCGAGAGGTACCTACCCGGTCGTACTGCCACGACTTATGCTAGTAGCTATAAACAACTAGTCTACTTTCTACTCGTCCCTTTTTCTTCTAATCAAATTCGTTGCGGGTTTCAGATTTAGCTCTTACCTCGGGTTCCCTAAGATCATATCAAAGGGTCGTAAGTGGACGCCGCTATCGAGCCTGGCTACAGGAGTAGCAGCGGTGGGAACGAGTAGGAGGGCATGCCAATTAAAGAAAAAAAGAAATTAGTCTATAATCGAGCATTGGTTGGTTTCTTACACCAATATTGAGAAATAATATAATATAAATGTAGTAATAGAACTACGAATACCAAAAACATTTTTGCAGGAGGTAGTGCCATGCCGCATTGGAGCGGAATTGGGCATGACGACCGGGGACGTAGCTCTCGCTTACATAATACCACCATAAAGTGGATTCTTCAGTGTTGCGTTTCATGCGGTTTGTGAGCAGACTTTCGCCCATTGGGGGGATGAAGGAGGGCAACGCATCGGCATAGTAATTATGTAGATGTTCATGGGCGTCGGTAGTCATTAAAAGGCTCTGATTTCTCGTTTGCCCCCTATTCTATTAAAGACCGCAACTGACGTGTTTGTATGGTCTTCATGCGTCACATATTTATGTATGTGGAGGAGGCGAGGCAGGTAAGCATCGTGATTTGTGGCGCCTCCTACTCTCATCTACACCACTAGTAGACTGGCTTGAGGATTGTTGTTGTCGTAGTAAGCATTTAAAATATTGGATGTAGCATTGAAGTTGGTAAATTTTCTATAGATTTTGTATCCAACAACAATAATTTTTAATTTTCTCCGCCATTTACCTTTTTTTATTCAACTAGTGCTTATTTCGAGAATGGTAACTATTAGGTCATGTTTCATTTGACAGATAATTAGTTTTAACCTTCCGCTGAACGAATGTGGTAGTGTATACGCCTGAACAACGTTGCGAAATTTTGCGACATTACTTTGAAAGTCGTGGTAATGTTGCAGAATGTGTGAGGAAATTGCTTACGGATTTTGGAAGAAGAGAAGTACTGTCCGCTCCGTATGTTCGTTATCTTGTGAAAAAAAGTGAAAAAAACTGGCATCCTCACCGATAAACCAGTGCGTGAAAAGTCATAAACAGTTCGTACACCCGAGAATATTGGTGCTGTGGTAGAAAGTGTGCGTGAAGCGCCATCAACATCAATTCACCGTCGTTCTCAACAATTGAACATTTCGGAGACATCATTGAGACGAATTTTGCATAAGGACGCTGGTATGACACCATACATAGTCCAATTGGTTCAGGAGTTGAAGCCAACTGACCATCCAATGAATTTTCGCTTCGCTAAGTGGGCCTGCATCTGCTGCCTTACAGAAGATTTTGCAAAAAAAAAAAAAAAAAACATCTTTTCAGATGAAGCTCATTTTGATCTCGGCGGGTATGTAAACAACCAAAATTGTCGCATTTGGGGCACAGAAAACCCTCACGCATATATTGAAAAGTCGACGCACCCGAAACGAGTCACTGTTTGGTGCGGATTTTGGTCGAGAGGCATAATTGGGCCATTTTTCTTCGAAAATGAGCAAAGAGTGGCCGTTACAGTCAATGGCGATCGTTATCGGGCCATGTTGAATGAATTTTTGTTCACAAAAATGAAGAGGAGGATATTGGCAACATTTGGTTACAACAGGACAGCGCTACGTGCTCAATGTTTTGCGACCTGTTTTTGAAGATCCCAGTACTGATCTCGTTTGGCCACGTCGGAGCTGCGATTTGACACCGTTGGACTATTATTTGTGGGGTACCGCCAAAAAGAAACGATACGCCGACAGGCCAGAGACAATTGACAATATTCGTGAAGCCATTGATGAAATACAGCACACAATCGTTAATGTACTTAAAAATTGGACCCATCGTGTAGGCTACTGCATGGCAGCCATTTGAATGAAATTATTTTCCATTGTTAGTCGAAAGAATTGTACTTTCAAATGAGAAAAGAAATTTGAGAAAATATTTAGAAGTTTTTTTGTTAGCATTTAAAAAAAAAGTTATTTGGCGGACCCGTTATTTAATAACTTTATATTTTTTTTCTGTCACGAACAGAGAATTTGACTAATACCAAGTGTATGAAGAGTTTTAAAATTGCATTTCGCTCCATACCTTCTTTGTGTAATACAAGCACAGCGATTCTGTTCTCTTTATCACCGCACTCCATTTTAATATCGCATAATTTTGTACAATGTATTGACGCCAGAATGAGAGAACAATCGTATAAAAAAATTACGGGTTCCAAATTCAAATGTAATATTTTTTATTGTGACAGTAATTATAGCCAGACTATGTACTTAAGTTATTTTATTATAGAAATACAAATATAAACTATCATGACCCATGTGGGATTCGAACCCGCGATGTTGGCCCCAACACGCGGTTTAACCACCACGTTAACAACTGAGCTAGTCGGTCGTCAATGTATTGAAATAATTTCTTCACATCTGTTTCAAATCCGAATATCCAATAGCGTGTAGAAGATCGATGATGATTGCACCACACTGTGACTCGCTACTTCGTAGGCGGAGATAGAACGCGGGACAGGCGGGGAGAAATGTACAATATTTTCAGAATGTAACAGAAAGTATGGAAAGAAGTCCGACCATAATTTCATATCCTTATTTCCCCCGACGAGGAAGTCACATTAACAAGATGCACTTCCAAAGTATAAAATAAATGTGATCTTGTAATTAGCCAACAATAAAACAATAATAATATGATAAATCTGAAAATCAATATGTCTGTTACATTTTGCAGTCAAACCGTTACGATAACTTTAGGTAAACTAGATTGAAACCGCAGGCGCAGCGCAATATACTAATATTAATTATAACATATTTAAAGTATATCTATTTAAGGATAAGGGATGTATATTTAAAAGATCTATCGTCATTATGATCTGAGCATGATCATACACTCTAATAATAATAAAAAACACATACGTACTTTTAGTTTCAACAGCAAATGATATTAAAATTTATTCAAAGATACATTTCTCCATTGAAACGGGCAGCGTTTTGAAAGCGACGTCGCAGAGTGATAACAAATGGGATCTGATAAAAATGTCACCTCAATATTCTAAATTATTTGTAAACACCTATAACCGAGCGAACTGAAGATGGAAATATTCAAGCTTATTCAAACATTTTTTAATATTGAATAAATACAAATGATAGGTAGGCTTTTTAGAATTCGCCACGTTTCATTGCCGTTTTCACTCGGGCGGAATAAAAATACAAAAATAATAGTTTGTTTGCCTAACCAGACAGTATAATAAATATGCGTTTAGGCATTGTTAAATATCAATTGATTTATAACAACAATACATCTTCTACACTATAAAAAATTATAAAATATTTTATAAATTGGACCACTACATATTAGGAAATATACTTACTGTAAGAAAATAAATTAGTTTACTGTAAGAAAAATTAAACAATAAGATGGAATCGAATCGTATTTTGCCGATGTTATCGGAACAAACCTGATTTTGTTTCGGAAATCATTCCGTTATGTGACTTGACTTAACTGCAAAATTTGAAGAAAACATGTCATTAACAATTCTTTATTCAATTTATTTATACATAAAATTGAAGAACAAAGTCTTAGTTTTTACAAATAACACAACACTATCGTTTTTGTTCCGGTTTTGTGACGTCACGTTTTAATTGGTTATTTTTAAATTTTACGCTAAAAACATTTTTTTTTTAAAGTAGTGTGCTTATTGTAAACATATTTGAGGCCGCATATCTTTAAACGGTCTTACTAATTTGATTTCATAAATTTAGCAAAATGATTTTTTTTAAGAACAGTGACCAAATGGATCTCTTCAAACCTTAACGCTGTATTCACGCGACATAACATTATTTCAATAGTTCATATCATGATACGAATAAATAAAACAATTATTTTGAGTAGTTAAATTTTATTATATCTTACATGGTTATTACTATAAGTAGCAGTGGTTGACATCAGTCTTATTAAAGTTTTGGAGGATGCTTGTGTCTTTGTAGGTTTAAGTCAAGACAAGCTTTATTAGTTGTCAGCAAACTTCAAACTGTAAATTTGAAACTAAAAATTATAAATAATATTGAATTATTTTTATCTGTAATTTACTTCAATAATTTTTTCCAAAATAATTTGCAATGTGAATTAAGCTTTATGCATTCCGACCTATTGTAAATTACCGTTCCGTTATACGTTACCGGAGAATAAGTCACAAAATGGAGGTCACATAATGCTACCTTTTTGTAGTTTTAAATTGTTTAAAAAATATCCAATGCACCTACCATTATTAACTTCTAGATATATTTACTACACAAATTTTCTAATGTACTATTCACACAATAACACAAATTTACGCAACAATAACTAAAACAATATAATATAAGGTAGTCAAACTTGGGCACATACCTGAGCGAAGACATTGAAACGGAACACTTCACAATAAGAGTGCGCAATGGCCACTAATTGGTTTAACAATAAAAAAACAACGTCTACAGTTGCACGTTATGTTGTGTTGTCATTTCGTTTCCAAATAGTTCAAGAAAAAACGGTCACAAAACGGAACATTCCGGTTAGATAAAATTTTGTTGCTATTAGAAGCCTGATCGTCATGATTGATTGTAACGTTTGTGGTTTCTTTAGCATCGTCTTGATAACGCTAGTTCCACTGGGTACTTTAAAATATTCAAAGAGGCAAAAATAATTTTTTTCGACAAACAACTCAAACAACTCGCCAAAAAACTCATCAAAAACAGTAGCCTTATAAAGTAGTTCTGACGGTGAAACATATCTATTACATGCATATACACCTGACGGATATAAAACTTAGAATAAAATATGAACAATGAACAGAAGGTATTGTTATAGATAATAGCAATTTTAACGTTACTTTGAACGTAATAAAGGAAGCAACACAAAAGGGGTACCAGAGGAAACGTGAAAGGGGTAACAGAGAAAAACTAAAACATATAATAAAGCATCAGTAAATAGACTCTAGCTGCCTTTTCTGCAACGTTGACGTTACTTTGAAGTCAACAACGAAGGAGTTAACACTGAGACTAGAAAAATCTTTTCCCGCACAAAGAAACTGTATAAAATTAATTACAACTATTAAATTTTAAGTATACTGGTATTATATATTTTTTACTATTTAAGTTTGCGGTAGCTCAACGGGCTATTGGACGTGCTATAATAATAATAAACGTTTATTTCAGACAATAGTCTATATTTGGTTATTTAAGTTCATTACAAAATATATAAAAAAATTACATTTGCACATTGGTTTTAACGTTCAAATTGTCGCGGCGTCATACGAAAAGAATGCTACGTTATTTCTTTATCCAATAGAATTCGTAACGAAGTCATAAGGCAGAGAACTAAAGTGTCCGATATCGCGCGAAGAATAAAAACTCAGAAGGACAGATGGCAGATGGGCCAGTGGGTTTTGGAGAGGAGGCAGCGTTTAGGAAAACGAGCTGTTGGTCGACCGTTTACTAGGTGGGATGACAATCTCCGTGCAGTAGCTGGTCCGCGATGGGTGCGAGTAGCAGGAGATCGGTCTATCGGAGTAGCATGAGTAGTGGACTAGTAAAGGCTGATAGTGATGATGAAGATGGTACAATTTTTAAATACTAATAAAATAACAGAAAATTCATATAAATAAGTTCTACGCATATGTACATGTAATTACATATTTATTTTACTCATATACTATCGACTTGACGGATAGATGCTGAAGATCGTACTTGTATCACTTTCAACTATGAAGAACAAAAATCATCCGGCAAAATATGCACATTTTTTCAATTTTAGAATATTTTTTCCAATAGCCTGACAGTCTGTCACACTCACATACGGAGATACGAACGAAGTGAAAGATGGAAGAGAAGGAAACAGAGGCACACACTCATGAAGTTGCATATTAATAGGGCCCCTAGGCTACAGCGGCAAACGTTTGCAGAGTCCAGACAAGTCTACAAGATGTATTACGAGGGTGTTTATTCTCACAATGTTTGCACTACTATGCTATTCCTATGACGGTTCCATGACTTATCATTATTATGTCCTGATTCCTGAGCATGGTGCAGTTATGTAAAGGATTTGTTACTCTGAAACAGCCTGGAGCGAACTTATTTACTTCCGTGTAGCATCTTCGATAAATTCACTTGTACTATGCGTAACCTTTACCCACATATACGTACTATATATCGTATAACTAACCTTAGCTGGACTTAGGCTGGTATGAGCACCTAGACTACGTCCTACTCGTCCCATTTTCTTCTGATCAAATTCGTTGCGGGCTTCAGATTTAGCTCTTACCTCGGGTTCCCTAAGATCATATCAAAGGGTCGTAAGTGGACGCCGTTATCGAGCCTGGCTAGACAGGAGTAGCAGCGGAGGGAACGCGTAGTGGGCCTTCCCCATTTGACATATACATAGACCTTGAAAGGAAAGTCTAATCACTGGTACATCCAGTTAGGGCCTAAGAGCAAACTATACTCTCATTGTGGTTACATTTTTAGCGAAGTCGCAGATATTTTTATATACATATATATATATAGATTTAATAGACTATATTGAGTCAGGATTCTAATTTCTTTAATTTGCCTCTTAGTGAAATTTTCCTTTTTTACTTCCTACTACATACAGTCAGCTACAGTCAGCATAGAGCTGACGGGAGTATCAACTGCAGCTTCATCGGTTGTTATAAGACACGTCGGGTGACGGTCTAGGAGAGATCGTAGTCAATAGTGAGGACAGACTTCCCTCTTCTCCCGCAGATAGGAACGATGCATCCCGCTGCTTATTTAAGATTACCTAAAGTTACTATTAATATCACTGAATGATGTATAGAGCAAGCTTGTATATAGCTCGCTTCGGCAGCATAAAGATACTGTTAATGCCAACAGCAGAAGAAGCGGCAGCCACATCCTATAGTATGCAACGCTGAGGAAGTCAAAAGCTAATTTTGCAGTATTTTCACCTGAATATTGTCAATATAACGGCGGCCATCTCTATAGAGACTAGTCAACTGCACAGGACGTGTTATGTTCGCTCATTATCCTATTCCGATGGGCCGACAATCCGACACGACCGAATAGAAATAAGGCGCAGGATCGATCGTAGCCATCACTTCACGTCTGTCAGGTAAGTAAATGTCCTGAAGAAACAGCAGCAATGCAGCAGAAAACAACGGCTTATGGGTAGTTTTTGTTTCCAGTACCTTGATATGTTCTAGTCAAAAACTACTTAAAAAACCTGAGGATTTTCATTTATTATTCAATAGTAAAGTATTTTACATTTAATATTCATAAAAATGTGAATGCTTTGCAAAGCCTTTCTTTCACTTAGTTCAATGGGAAATACTGCTATAAGGAGTAAAAAAATCAGGTGACCTCTTTTTTATTAATAAATCAAGCGAATGCGGGGCATTTTATAGCAAAACTGTGGATAAGAGGGGATTTTTTTACAATGTTTTAATAATATCGGGTATTACTTTTGTAGAGTAAAATTATTACTACCCCATCTAGCTTCGCGAATCTCGTCTCGAACGGGTTGTTGCTAGCCGCTGGTTTAACGGGGTATGGGGCGAAGAAGAGTAACTAATCGCCTAACCACTGACCGTGTAGATGCTAATGGACGTCGTCAGTCTAGTTGGCTTCTATTGCGCGTTTATCCCTCAATGCTACTAAAAAAAGAATACAAAATGAGGTTTGTGATTTTCCCGTGGCCTAATAGACGTGAGCAGGGAAAGGGGGTATCCGCTTTTCAATTATGCGGATGTCTCAAGGTTTCGGTTGTCATCAAATGGCTGCGACGGTTCACTTTCCCCTTTACACTATAAAACTAATAAAAATTCCACAAGCACAAGTTAGGAAGAGGAGCAGACCTCACAAAATGTAGGAAACGCTATAGCTGAGCTATCTCTTGTGGCCAGTGGTTTTAAGCGAGAGGTGTCTGCAGTATTGCTCTACCTCTTATAAAAAGGAAGGATATAATTAACCTTAAAGCCTACTACGCCCCACACACATAATGAAGAAAGCTAAGGAGGATGAAATATACCATTCACAAACCACATGACACACATAAGTGAATTTAAACACCATTAAAACAATTGGGAATACCACATACTAATAACTTCAGGTTAGTTTGGTTCAGACAAAACTAATAAGCGCAATATTCGTCTTGCTCAAATAACACAAGTTTGGAGTAATATCTAAGAGATGCAACTAATAAGAAAAGCTATTAGAATATATTCAAAGCATTCCCAGTTGCTTTGAGACATAAAGTTTTGATTGCAAACGGCTAGGAAGTTGACCAGTAGCTAAAATTCACAAATTACTAACATTCTGTCAATTGAGCCAATACGGTTCCCCTATGTATTTTATGAAATGTAGCGCCGGATTATGCCCATACGCCAGCTGCGTAATGACCATGGTATGGGCGGCAAGTTTAAGAGGCAAACTTTCACCAGAAAAAAAAAAACACAAATTTAAAACGTGTATTGTTTGATCTAGAGCAACATTCGAAAAATTATTTTAAGATATACTTATGTTTAACTCTGATTACCAATCGTATATTTAATCACCACTATTATAACAAAGTATAAAACCAAGTGCCCCTGTATGCGCACATTTTATGTTATTAATTAATTCGGCCTGGGCGATATAAACTATTTAGGTTTAAAATTTTCGGATTTTTGTTTTTTGTATATTAATTTAGTGTGGGAAAATATGGGGTAACTTTCGTAAGGCCTATTAAATGTAGTATTTAGCAGAAGAAAGATAAGTAAATGCTAATATGAATTAATGATTCATATTATAGTTCATTGATGTCTATTGTTTAGAAAAATAGAGTTTTTTAAGGACTGTATTATTAATAAGAATGCATAGGTATCATCATCATCATTCTCAGCCATTATCGTTCCACTGCTGGACATATTTTTTTTTTTACTTTCATACATAGATCTCCTGCTACTCGCATCCATCCCGGACCGGCTACTGCACGAAAATCGTCTTCCCACCTGGTGAACGGTCGACCAACACTTCGCAATCTGCGATCCTTAAATGGACGTGCAATGGAATTAAACATAAGTTTAAACATAAAGTAGACAAATAAGTCTCATCAATACTGAATCTTTCTTTACTATAATTTGATACACGATTGGATTATAAACAGAATATACTTACGTAAAACGTATTCAATGGTGATTTTTCAAAGAAATTCTGTTCTATATAGAATCAAAGTTGTTAGGAGTACGAAGATAAAATGTTCACTTGCAGCGCAATCCCTTTGTAAAATGTAAAACCTTGTGCATTCCAAACTATAACAAAATATTAAAGGAAGCAAACTACGAGCATAATGAAGGCTGAATCCTTTTTATTTCAAAACTGTTAGACTGCAAATAAGTAACATGAAGGATTTTTTTTCCAACTTACTATAATCATGCAAACTTTCCATGACGAACGGGATGGCTTGCGTTGCTCACGGAAACCATAATGCCGCAAACAAAGGCTCTTGAGGCATAGTTCGCAAGATCACAATACTGCCTGTTTTATGGGGGCTCCACATGACTTCGACAATTAAACACGCATTGAGAGTTCGCAATTTGCTTGTGATTGTTACTTATTGATTGTTACTTATGATTTGGATGTCCAACGTATAACATGAACTAGTTAAAGGGAATTAATATTTTCTAGTAAAAGGTTTGGTGTGCACTGAGTATCATAAACGATATTACTGTATTATAAATAAAGACTTGTGCCCACTTTGTTGAGTCACAAAATTTAAATTTGCTTATAATAAAATATACTTGTAATTAAAAGAAAACTACTCTTTTGGTTTGTTTTTAACTTTATAGGAATTTTTAAATATCGGTGCCGTGTTTCCGAAGATTATCTATATAGCATAGCAAAGGAGAAATCGGATTTTCTTCTTACGAAAACCAACGCCCATAGTCATGCAGATTGCGTTGCCTTCCCATCCTCCTCTCCTCCAATGGATCACCGGCTACTCACAAGAAACGCAACATCATAGCTGTCACTTTACGGCGGCATCATGTGACCGTGAGATATTTCCACGGTCGTGCCGGCCCAATTCGGCTGCATTGCAGCAAGGCATTACCTATTCTTACAAAGTTATACTTTACATTTTTACATAGTATGGATGAGTTTATTGTCATTGTTAATGATTTTAACTATTAGGAAGTTCAAAATTTGATAAGAATCATTAAACTAATTTAATATCATGATCAATTTTCTTTCATATATTCTTACTAGCGCTCCGCCCGGCTTCGCTCGTAAATAACAGTGGTATATAAACAAAACAAATGCGATGATTATCATGTAGTAGTTTCTTGAAATTTATAATTCTACTTAACTTAACAAATATCACGGGCTTAAGTGAGGTGGTCATTTATATATTTTTTTCATTATTCAAATTCGACCACTTAAAAGGGACAATGCCTTACGTTATACAAGGGCCGTTGTACGCCGGCAATCATTTATAGTTCTTTTTTTCGCAACCTTGAAAACTTTACATCATAAAGTTCTAGCTATACATTTAGATTGAAAAACAAAGTACCAACTTAAACTATATACTATAACATATTTTGAGCTTAAACAGTCGAATTATATCTTGAAGACTTAATACCGTGTCACTAGCGTTATCAAGACGAATCTAACGGTACCTTAAAAGTTAAGAACTGTCAGGTCATTCAGGGTACATAGAAATCTATTTAAATACATACCCGGACACATACGCATCCTTCCGATTAAGTCGGGTATAAATGAATGTGTGCCAACCCTGAATCGTGCCGTTTACAAAATGACATACTGACTGTACCTATGTTGCAACCGTAGCTAATGTCGTGCTGCAAACTATGTTAAGGTAAAGGCCCCGAGCTTATAACATTATGCATTGATGGCCCAGCGAATAGCAAGGCGAATCAAAACTTGCAAACGAGGCATGGCAATTTCGTTACTTATGTGTTACGCCAGGGGTTCCGAACCTGTGGCCCGAGCAGCCGCGTACAATTGTAAAGGTTTCGCGAGCCTTTCCTTGGAAAGATAAACATGGGAGCCAGTAATTTAAAACATCAAGCTCACACATCGCCTTAACTAATTTGCCTTTATATCAGAACTCAGCATAATTAGTTGTATTTTCTGTATAATTATTGCTATTTATGTATTCTCGGTAGCTAGCCGCTGCCCTATCGTACTTCTAGTAGGTAAGAGCAGAGTAAGCACAAGCTAAACGTACACGAACCTGTAAGTGAGCTGCGAACTGAAAAAGGTTGGGTGCCCCTGCGTTACGCCATCAAAGCGCTCGGGATGGCTTTCCACGAATACATAAAATGAAGTGTCTCCTATCACGTTATGGATAGTGTCTACTAGGACATAGGCTGTTTCGTGTTAGCTTGCAAATGTGCGGCGACGTGCTAACAAGCGACACTTGTGTTTAAATGAAAAGTTACTCAAATTGCAAACGTATGCTTAATGTATCTAATGATATGACGCGTTTTATTTCATATTTCATGGCTCATTGGAGGGGATGAGAAAGCGCCGGCATCGTAGTTGTGCAGATATTCATCAGTGTCGATAGTCGTAACAAAGCTCCTATTGCTCGTTGGGCCTCTATACTATAAAAAAAATCAAAATGTCCATGATGCATGAGACATGGAACCTGTTAAGTCCAACAGTTGCTGCTATAAACGCCAGCAGATCTCTGATAGTGGACACTCTAAAATCGCCAAAAGAAACGCACTCCAAAAAAAATTGTTAAGTAGTTTATAATTTTTATATGTAAATACTAGCTAGCTCTTAAGTTACCAACCCCTTGTGATGCGCACAAACCGTACGAAACGCAAGCTGACGCGTTTCGTGCGGTGCGATGTACTTGTCCAGACGCATAAATCATATGGGCTAAGTGTGGATAACGTATCTGCATATGCGGATGTTACTGGACGTCGGTAGTCGCTAGACGGCTCGCTATCTAGCGACTAATGACGCCCAGTCGGTAGTCGTATAGGAGGGACCTATACTATAAAAAACGTATAAAAAATGAAAGGATAATCATAAATGTTATAAAGTGTTGCGCATCTACTATTCAGGCTACCATTTTCAGGATCGTAAACAATGTAAGGACCGCGATTTTTTTTTGGCACTCCCTTCTCTCTCTGCCTAGCCCATTATGTGATTGGCGTGAAGACGTTCTGTTGTTGAAAACAGTCTCCCGGTAATGGACGATAACTCTTCCTTACAGCGAGTAAACGTTTCCAAGGACTAAAAGACGTAATTTTAAATGGCAATACTTACAGATGTCGAGAGCGTTCAGGACCCGAGCTAGTAGCAGCAATGCTACCACACACGGAACCATGGCGCGGCCCTCACTTCACCATCTCTACCGACACCTCCGATCTACAACAAAACAAGCATTATTAGGTATTATAAGTTACCAGAAAGAGTTTAAGCAGATTTTTCTCACGGTGGAATGATGTTTGTGCGAAGGCTAGTTTATGTTGGATACCGGTATTGATCGCTGTACCTATCTATACTAATAAAATCTATAATTACGACCGCATTCACTAATATAAGTAAAGTGACAACTAGCTAGACGAAGCCTAGCCGAAAATATCACAAAGAGATATGCATTAGTTTTTGGAACCATAGATTTTTAGTTCTTAACTAAATTTGACATTTTATGAGCTGAAAACATAGCAAAATAATCAATTCGTGTAGAATATTATTATTACCTTATACATAAAATAACTCATGTCATAATGTTAGTTACATTACTTAAACGGCATTACCGATTGCTACCAATGTTTATATGCATATTCAGTAGGTCTAAGAATCGGCTACTGTCTATTTTTCATACCCCTAACTGATAAGGGTTGTTCGCCCAACACTAACAGTTTAACTATAGTAAATTAAAAATAATTTTGGCCCATTATTAGTTAAAATAGTTTTATTTCTCAATTATTTGTGTTTTTTTTTTAATTATTCATACTTTTAAGAATACATTTTTAATTTCTAAAACTAAAATAAAAGGAATTCGCATATTTACAATACCTTTGCATTTCAAATGTCTGCTATATTATGACCGCAAGCATTCTTTTTTTAATTATACTGGGAACTTGGATGGGTAATACTTAATTGGACAGTTCTTGCAAGTCAGAACTGATGTTTACGTTCATAGCCTATAATTGATTATTATATTATAGGAGTCATGACTATAATTGAGATCCGTAAAACAAGCCTTAAATATTTAGTAAACGTTTTTTTCCCTTTTTTAAATACTCCAGACACTTATTATTAGTCAGATATTTGTGTACCGGGCTATTACTGGGTACAATGCATATAGGTGTAATTTGTGACGGAGAAAGATCTGTCTGTCCCCTTAGCGATCCTGCGAAAAACATGGTTAAATCAGTAAGGGAAAGAATTCGAAGAAATGCTGTCTGACAGCAAAAGAACCATGTCGCGTGTATTAAGAGATGAGTTAGGACGTGTAGTCCATAAGAGACGCACTGAACATTTCTTACCTGATAAATTGAAGATGAATATGGTGGTAAAATCGAAACAACTACTGGAGCGGTACACAAAAAAAGTTTTGTTTCCGGATGGGATTTTTTTCTACAATTGAGCAACATTGCAACAAACAAAATTACCGTATTTATGCTCAACTTGGTTGCAAGCGAACGTCTCGGGCTTCATAAGAATTGAAGACTGGCCGTCGTCTAGTCCCGATTATAATCAGTTGGATAATGATTCACTATCAGTTTTAACTCCTAACGCCATGATAATTTAGAGTCCCTAAAACAATTCATACGATTGTTAGCGAAGAATTTCCACATGGTATGTGTTCGTGCTTCTATCGATAGATTAGACAATATAGAATACAATATATTGTTAATTTTGAGAGGGTCCGCTGCAACTCAATAATTTTATATATCCTAGCCTATTGTAATGTATTTATTATTTTAAATCCTAGATTTGGCCGAATTCGAAACCCAAAGACGGATTTCCGCTCGGTAAGAGCACAAGTGAGAGCACTCGAAAAATATTATTAAGTTGAAAAAAAAAACTTATTGGTACATGCGGGGTTCAAACCTGACCTACCGGAATGGAAGTCCCAAGCGTTAACAACTAGACTACACAGGGTCTCTTACTATTTTCAATCCTAATGTTATTATAAATAATCAGAAGATCAGATTTGAAGTGGACGTTGCGTTTAGGAAAACGGAGCGTTTGTCCACCGTTCGCCAGGTGGGAAGACGATCTCGAAGGGATGGATGCGAGTAGCAGGAGATCGATCGTCTCGGCGTTCATTGAAAGAGCAGTCCAGCATTGCACCGATAAGGGCTGATAATAATTATGATGATGATGCAATCCTCCATTATTAAATACCAATCAAATCAGTAATGTCTGCGGGCGTCGGTAGTCGTTAAAAGGCTTGTATTTCTCGTTTTCCCTAATGTAATAAAAAAAATTATCCCATGTTACCTTGAAGATTGCCGGTAGCACATTTTTAAGAGCCCTAGAGTCATCAGACGTAAAAGTTGAGGGAGGAGACACCTCTCGGTCCCTCTGGCCATGATAATAATAAATAAATTATCTGTCACAAACACTGTCATATAGAGATGCAAAGCGAGGGTAGGGGGTCGGGGTTTTCTACCTCAAACTCAGTCTCGTCGCCAGACGAGCACCCATAGCAAACCGATGAAGATGTATTGGACTTCTCCTCGCTTCCACAGCAAAAGGTCAGCTCCGAAATCAAAAGTATTTTTAAGAAGCTTCACGCACGCTTCAACAGGTATTCTACAAACTATTCAAAACCAGTTCTAAGTGTATAATTGCATTTACGAATACATTACATTTTGGGTTACGATACAAGAGGTCACGACCCGCCGAATACCTGCTTGGTAACCATTTATAGCAAGTAGTCATGGCTACCGGGTCCTCCTCTTCATTATATTACATGTCTGTATAGACATGCGACTAAATGCGGATAAGTATTTGTATGTGAGAACTACATTGCACATAAGCACATAGTTACGACCATTTGTTTACAGTATATTATACTAGCGATCCACCCAAGCTTCACCCGTGAATAAATTGTTACCATGACAAATTATACATAAAAACCTGCCTCGCGGATCGGTCTATCCATTGATGTAAACCTCACGAAAATCCGTTCAATAGACTTTGAGAAACTCGGTCAAACTTTGAGGACTTTGTTTTATATATGAGAAGCCTTTAATACTACCCACGCCCGTGGCATCCACATTATTAAGAGAGTAGCCCGTTTTGTTTCTCTATAAATATTATAATACATTTGATTGTTTGTTAGTTGGCATTGAATAGTCTCTGAAACTACTTAAAAAATACCATTAGAATCCTACATTATCTCTGACGAACACAGGCTAGCATTTATAAAACTTTAGAGATCACTATGAAAACTTCGACGATGTAACCAAAGGTTCGAAAAGTATAACAAAGTATTACTTAGTACTACATAATCCCTATTTAGCTGCAGAATTTGTTAACAACTAGCTGTCCCGACGGTCGTTGTTAGCTCAAATAATTTTGTTGTCATGGTTTAATGTTTACGAGCCCGAAAGTAAAATTTTCAATTTTTGTCAATCAATGATTTATTGTCATATCTTGTAAAGTAGCCGTGCGAAGACGGGTCGGACTGCTAGTATTCTTATAAATTCACTTTTTAGGGTTTACTTTATTGTCTACACAGACATGCGACTCTACAGAGGTTTACTGAATTTGGACAAGTCGCTGTACGTTGCGAGAACAACATTACAGTAAATAAGCAAATTTACAAACCTATAGGGACACAAAACAAATAGCTGCGAATGAATAAAAATGTATTCCACGAAGAAAACTAAATATATAACTAGCATGCGTAAACGTAAATTATGTTTTATTTATCCTTATAAATTTCGTTTTTTATATTGAAGTAGAAACATGGTGCATGACACTACATCCTCCTACACAATGGAATTGGGCCGGCACGACCGGAGAGGTACCTCTCGCTCACTTTATACCGCCGTGAAAAGACAGCGTCGCTGTCACGTTACGTGTGGTTTGTGAGTAGCCGGTGGCTTATTGAGGGGAGGGGGTGATAGGAGGGCAACGCATCTCCGTAACAATCATGCGAATGTCCATGAACGTCGGTAGTCATCAAAAGGCTCGTTTGCCTCCTTATGCCTTATAAATATTGATTTCATAATACCTTATGTAATTATCAGCGAATGAGCGTAAACTAATCAACATAGAAGGCTAATTATCACTATTATATTTAAACTTGTCACAATTTATGCCGCCTTACTAATGTTATGAAAGAGAAAGCTAAGATGGATTATGGATGTTTGTTACACAACCACGTCAAAGCTACTGAACGGAGCTAAACAACCCGGTACATCTCTTCCCATCTGCGGGAAAAGAGGGGGGAGGTCTGTCCCCTTATCGTCTCCCTAAACCTGAAGACACAAGTCTACGCAGGTTCCTTCGAAACGGATTTTAATTAAACTTATTGATATTACGTATATATTATAGCTATTATGTACCAAAATAACACATACGCTATACAAATATTAACAAATGTTAACTTTTACACGTGGTTTTGTCTGTAGTCCACGGGAATGAAGTGGCGACAACAGCAGTCATGTATTTATATCCTTAGTAGTGTAAGTGCAAGTTGGTTGTTACTTGAAGATTTTTGTTTTTGTTACTGTTAACTTGTAGTTCCACAATTCATTTTATAAAGAATATTACGGACTGCTTTGATTATAAATCCACCGTCATGCATTTGCTGCATCGACGTTCTTGGGAGGTATAATCATATTATAATATCCGTGGGAGATTATAAAAAAATATGATGCAAAATTGTCCTGGCATAAA
This sequence comes from Eumaeus atala, assembly GCA_017140195.1. Classification (NCBI taxonomy): domain Eukaryota; kingdom Metazoa; phylum Arthropoda; class Insecta; order Lepidoptera; family Lycaenidae; genus Eumaeus; species Eumaeus atala. The sequence continues at coordinate 124,450 of JAFELO010002196.1, forward strand.
TCATCGTTGACATCAACATAACGAGTTATTAATTACTGTGATAAAACTAGTTTTTAATAATTACACAACAGTATTGATTATATTACAATTCATTTTCTTTCTTTGTTCACGGGAAGAGAAATCACTTATTCAAAAAGTTAGTTTTTTAATTTTGTAAATAAGCAACATTTAAACTGGACAACCGTTATTAATCATAAACTCAATGTTTATAAGTGAAACCGTTCCAAGTTATCCGACATATCAATTACTTACTTACTAATTTTAATTGAACCGAACAAACGACAGAGTACACGACACGCCGCCGCCGCAGCGGTATGGCTAGCTGTAATACGTGAGCAGACGTCCGCGCGACCCGAAAGTCCGCCCGTCACGCCTCGATATCACAGGCAACTGTTCGCGCCGCGACGGCGTAGGCCGCCAGCCCGCTTCGTCTGCGTCTCGCGGATGTATGTGGCGTGCGTATATTGAGACTTAATCAGCGCGTTACGAGATACACGCTGCGGCGAAGAACCGTCGTGAGGCTTTATATGAGGTTAAGACTGACGCCATTTGAAAATTGAAATTTGAAATACATCTGAGAGATGAAAATATATTTATTTTTATGTACATACTGTACACTTAAGCCCGACGGTGTCCGAGCAAGTTTCGTATGTCCTTCAGCAGCTCAGACTATGGAATATGTGGGTGCGTCTAACTTTGCCTAATATACGAGTATATATTTAAATGCGGAGATGAACATTTAAAAATTATTTTAATATGGCACAAAATTTTTCTCTAATGACTTTATTTTCTAATTTGGTTTGATAAGTTAGAGACAAGACGAGATTTTTCTCATAGTGTATTAGAAACTTGACTCGTCCTACATCTAAAAGACCGTTTCTCAAACTTTGTGTCGCATTCAAAATTCGTGGCTTAACCATTTTGCACGTTACAAGAACAAGTAAATTTTGGGAAATTAGTACTATAAAATCTAGACATAGAATTAGAAGCTTGGCTATGCTTGCGATCTGAAGCATTTCCAGAGGAAAGTTTATGTGTGTAATTTGTTATGGTAATTTGTTCACACGCGTACCTGGGACTGTACACAAGTTTATGACTAATACTTCGAGGGTCATTTAAATGGAGACCCTTTAGACAGTATTGGAGAGGGCGAGACGGAAGTATATATTGGTTCACCTGTAGAAAGTATATCGATGTATGCAAGTTAATTCGGTCGTTTGCACTAATTAACCAATGAAATCGGAATGAAGCTTTCGATTTTAGGGCACGCCATCAAGTGGATAGGACCTGTCAGTTTTTGCTGATTTAACCAGGCGTGCCTAAATGAAAAGCGACGAAATAAGTTCCACGCTATAGCAGAGTATTATTATGTAACAAACCAAGGTGTGTTTATTTCATAAAATTAGTAGTTCAAACGCTGTGCAGGAAGGATGCATCCCGTTAGTTAAAAAAAAAGACCGGCCGTTTTTTTTTTTTCAACATTTTATTAATAGGTCGGAACTAGACTAGTTTAGATTATTTATTGTTTC
>JAFELO010002202.1:0-31021 GCA_017140195.1 Eumaeus atala
AAAATTGGTGCACTGCTAATACGGCATATCACATATTTGTACTATGATAGTGTAATGTTAACGAGGTACATGAATTTGCTTAATGCTAAGATGTAATAGTAATCAGTCATATTTTTCGAGTAACACATAGTGTTATTAATTTTTTTGTAAATATACTTAATTTAATTTTCAGCTTATGAAACTAGTTGAAACAGAGGAGCCAGATGAAATAAAACAAAATGGAGTAGTTGCCAAAGAACAAATTGTTCAAGAAGATGACAATGATGGTGAATGGAATGTAGTAATTGTTGTATATTTCAAAGAAAAAAAAAACTAACTGTGCCAAGTGGTTTTGGCTGGAAAACAATCGACTTTCCTTCCGCGACGAAAGGTATTGTAAGTTACCCCAGATTATGTATATCTGCTAGATTTCATCCAAATTAACATATTTATAATATTGGTAGGTTAACACATAAGCAAGGAATGTATGGTGTATACTAGAACTAGCTAGGCAATAAACAGGTATACCTCACATACCTGATTTATGTTATTATGATCGCTTATTATTTTTTTATCTGAAGGAATGCAACAACCTTTTTAAAGTTTACTTATTTTTTTATAGTACTTATGTTTTAACCACATATACTACAAAGAACAGTTATGTTTTCGGCCTATTACTGTAATTTAAAAAAAAATTATGTCATGTGGAGAGAGTTGAATAGGTGCTCCTAATTTTTTATTATTTATTTATAACCCTTGATTATAACCCTTGATTGTATTCAGGGAAAGTCAGCTCGTCGCCACTTCTACTAAAAAAAGACATAATTGTGTTTTTCTACTGTTGCTTTAGAAAGCGATATTTTGTAATGTGTAAATGGCGTTGCTTTCAGCGTTCGAACACTATCAAAGACGCCTTAAAGCTATTAGCCGGTCAGGACACAGTGGAAGGCGTATCGGACGCTTGGCTGCAGTTGTCTCTAGAGCAGCTGCCGGTGGTACTCCTGCTGCACCTCAAGTGCTTCCGGCTCGACCAAGCCGGACACACCGCCAAGATTGTCAAGAAGATTGACTTCCCCATCGACCTCAACATTGATCCTAGTAAGTTGCTATTTTTTTTTCTCTATAGCGTAAGATTGCAGAAAAAACAGTCGCCTATCACAAGATCGGTGGCGCAGGTGAAGAGGTAAGAAAGAGCAAAGCATATGCAATTTGAATAACCGATTTGCATTTGCGTCAATAGGCAAAAGGGACCCAAATTGAGCATCAGCTGTCTTATACTAAAAAAGACCAGAGTAACTAAACCATGTTTTAACGCGGGGAAACGCATTTACGCGCCTTTACTGGCCCTGGGTGTGGTCTAGTGGTGTGTGGGACTCGCGGCACATAATAGTGCCGAATACCCACAAAAACCACCGCGAATGCCATCAGTGCCGCCCTTGGTGATGTGTCCCGGAACAACAAATCATCAGGGCATCTCGACGGCTAGTCAGCCCCCTAAGGGACCAACTTCACTTCCAGAGATGGAGTTGCCACGCACTACAGGACAAATCTAAACATAGGTATCATTTCGTTTTTGTTTTCTATTTTATTTGTTTCTTGGTATGTATACATTATTTTATTCTTACAATTTTTTAATAAGTATAATTGATCTTATGTAAAAAAATGTGTAACATACTTCAAATTCTTGAATATTTTTTTCTATTGCTACACTACTGGCAGAAGATTACAATAAATGGCAGGTAATAAAGGTCACAAATCTTGCCATTATAGGGTTCTCGTTACATTGAATTCTATATCACCTGAAATGACTATGAGACAACATTGGGGGTATGGGGAAATGAACATCGGCATAATTCCCCCTCCCCCCAAAAGGGGAGGAATTATGCCGATGTTCATCGGTGTCGGAAGTCGTAGAAAGGCTCTGATTGTTCGTTTGTCCCCGTTTTTATACTGTAAAAAAAATGTGCGACAGGATACGGCAGATTAATCGAATTATCATATAAACCCCAATTTATTCTTTCGCCAAAAGAAAATAATGATAAAAAGTGGGAATTGATTGAAGTCGCTTTATAAAAGTCAACAGAGCGGCTTTACCTGGGTCTGCGGAGGCCCACTCGGACAAATAAGATTATCGGTAAAGTGACCGATTCTTAGTCATGACGAAGGCTAAACGGACTTCTTTATTCAATGAACAAATACACGAAGTTGGCTGATGTCCTATGAAGCATAAGACTGAGGCGATAACGAATATTCTGTACAAAATTTTAGAATTATGTCAAAGAAATATAGCAAATAACGGCTACTTTAAAAATTATTTAACCTCGCATCAATATTGAAGAAGAATATTATCGATAATGTGACCGATTCTTAGTCATGACGAAGGCTAAACGGACTTCTTTATTCAATGAACAAATACACGAAGTTGGCTGATGTCCTATGGGGCACAAAACTGAGGCGATAACGAATATTCTGTACAAAATTTTAGAATTATGTTAAAGAAATATAGCAAATAACGGCTACTTTAAAAATTATTTAAACTCGCATCAATATTGAATATATAACTAAATCAACGTCAAACTCAGAATATATTGGTCAATAAGAGTATCTGTTAAGATGCACATAAAACTGTACTTCAGATAGTAAATGGATAAACAATAAAAGAAACACTTAAGTTTATGTTTCTTTTTCTATGTCACCTTACTACTTTCGTTTAGAAGCAGAACATTAACTGCTTTTATTGAGCTTCTTTTGTGTATCTACATATATTTTTATTGAGGCGGGTATACAACACACACTAGCATCGCCCCACGATTGCTCAGCTTAGCTCCGGTCCTATTCGTCGCAGAGTCATAGCCTATAGTCTTCTTTGATAAACGGACACAGAGAAATACTTTTTCAGTTTGGGCCAGTAGTTCCTGAGCTGATAAACTAGTCAAAAGAACAAACAAATTCTTCACCTTTATATTATTATAGATTATGCTTAAGACAAAATCTTTTGCTTTGTGTTTATGTTGTCTCTAATTGGGATGTTATGCGTGACGATGTATTCACAAAGAGTGTGTGTGTGAATATGGACCATGGATCCAAGCTAATCCTACGAAGGGATTTTTTTCGATAAACTCGCGAAAGCTTTGTTAAGAAGTAATTTTTTATTCGACAAAATATATTATAGACAAGCAATCGTCATACGGCCGTATGACGATTGAGTTTGCTCGATAATAACAAGCAGACCCCTAAATAAAATCCTGGCCACCACAGGATATGCATTAGTATTATCAACCTTTCTCGACTCGACTTACGATGAGAAAAATCTACATCCCAGTATAGCACAGGAATATAATGTAATGAGAATACGGTGTACTCTTTTTTGTTAGAACGCGAGGTTTTGCAGGCGCTATGACCATATTAAGTAATATTTTTGCTGTTTTTAGAAGTGCAGCTAGTCTGTTGTGTAAATATAACTAAAAATTAATAATTTCGTAATACCTAACTGACCGTATAATCTGTAGCTGGCCGTCTGCCCACGCGGTCCCCCTTCCCTCCATCCATTATTTAGTATTATCTCAGACGACACAAAACTTACTGTCCATTACATGCTTAATATGAGATGAATGATGTTTCATTAATATATGTGTAAATAGAATAAATCCCCTGGATTGGAATATCAGTCAAAAATATTATTTATGCATTGAGTCTCTAGTTCTACAGGACATGATTCTTGATGTATTTATTTTATAAAGAAGAAGCACTTCTCAGAAGAGATCCGTCTGCTAAGAGAGAAATCATGAATGCGTGAATAAAATGGTCAGTCCTTTATATCGCTCATATTAGTATGAAAAAAAGGTGAAAAAAAAAATAGATATAAAATCTATTTTGGTGACGGTAGAGAAAAAAATGTGCGAATTCTGATTGCAGTCTTTTTTAAAGTGATAACTTCCTTAACAGCGCCTTACAGGAAGAAATAAGAATACTGTACTTAGCACAAGTAGCTAATAGTAGTGATTTAAAATAGTTGTTAGTTCTCACTTTTATCGGCAGTCATTCCTTTCCCTTTTAAGCTAAGTTTTCCGGGCTATGGAAGTTTACAAAATATATCACACTTGCTCTACTCGCAAAAATGAAAATATTCATAAAATATTTTGATTTTAGTTAGGCCTTTTATTTCGCGCCAAAGGGTGGCGCGCCATAAAGAGGCCGCTGGGCAGGCCAGAGAGGAGGTGTCCGCAGTTGGCGGATGTCAGTATGGCAAAGGCGATATGCGCAAATTATACCGCCTCCGTAACTAGGGCCAGAGGTAGGTCAGGATGGGACCTTCACCCTATTGCACGGTCCTAACGTCGGAAGGAGCTGAGTTAGGATTTCGTACGAGCTCCCTGTTGGAGCAGGCCGCTCCCTTATGTGGGACTGGCCACACATCGAGGTGACCTGTTGCTTATAGATACGGAACACATCGGCATTCCCCGCAAGAAACAAAAGGAGATAGCCAAATGTTACGTTCGGGTAATTAGGTTCCTCACCATGGTCAAAGCCTTGTCGTGGCAGTGGGGCTTAGTAGCCAGAGGAGAAACCAGGCGAAGCCAATTGAACCGAGGGGAATCTTTTCATCCCTCTTATAGGAAAAGAGGCTAAAGAGCAGGAGGAGGGAGCGCTCTTGGTACCCCTCTTATATCTTTGGGACAGTGGAATTGGGTGAGGTTCCCATTCTCGCCCCTTGTCCTGTGCGCAAAAGCGACACCTCCTGTTGCTCTTTGGTCCCCTCTTCTTATAAGAGGGGTACCGAGAGTGATTACTCCTCCTGATCACTAGCCCCCTCTTCTTATAAGAGGGGTGCTAAGATCCCCATCGGTTCAATTAGCTTCCCCTGGATACACCCGAGGCTATTCAGGCCCACCGCCACGAAGAGGCTTGAACCATGTTGGGGAGAGGAACAAAACCTGTGGCAACTTCCATCATTCAATACTTATAGAAAATAGAGTGTCGTTGTTCTCTTAATCTAAATTTTATTTGACTTTGGTAAACACTAAATGATTGCCTTATATAACCGCTGCATGAAATAAGGGTACAATGTATAGTTTACAATGATGTTACTATTTTTCGTCTCTGAATGCGAGACCAATCGCTATACTTGTGGACGCAGTACACTGAGTAATTTTAACATTTTATTAATTCTTTTTGTCTCACAGAGATCATGTCAACAAAACACACTACGAAGCAACGTCTCTACAAATTATTTGCGGTGGTGTATCATGAAGGCATGGAGGCAGTGAAGGGACATTACGTCACTGATGCCTATCATGGTCAAGCTGGCTGGGTCAGGTATGATAGACAAATTTTCTGATCGAAAGTATTATGTTTTCCGTGTATGTAACAAATCACTTCATCTGGTATTTTTGACACTATGATGCCATTTATTTTTCGTCTCTGAAATTAATAAATGTTACTTCAAAACAATGAGGACAAACTAAACTGAGTCATATTTCGACAAACAATTTGGGATTTACTTTTTTAGACACTACTAGAGCTTTATTTGTTGTTTACAGATATGACGACGCCACTGTGACACAGGTAACAGATGTCCAGGTTCTAAAACCGAAGCCACCAAGGATGCCATACTTGCTCATGTACCGGAGGCATGACACTCTACCACCACACAGCCTATGAAGCCTGAGTGAAGTTCTATGTACAAAGTGATAAAGTTGTCAGTGTGGACTCAATTAGTGCCCATTAGACTTATGCACAACGAAGCTGGTGTATCAATTCTAAGAACATCTTGCTAGTACGTACTTTAACAGTTATGTTGTCAGTTTTTTGACTGGATTACCCTTTTTAGGGTTATCTTTTACATTCTGCTAACAAGATACATGTACCTCATGTATCTTGTGATATTTCCTATGTATAATATTTCATTCTATTGCTTTGAAGGGATGAGAGTTGAGCATGTAATACATATCTATTTCATTTGTACACTGCATATGTGTACTACATAAATGTATGGCCTTTCATCGATGGATGGAATAGACGTCGAGTACAAACTAGTGTGTGATATGCCATTAGTGTTTTGTTTCTGCACTCATTTTCCAATTATAAGCAAATTAACATTATTCTCATGTATTTGGATATGATTTTTTTTCCTGAAATGGATTTTACAAACTATTTAATATGTATGAAAATCTCGAAGAGGACTTATTATGTTGGGTTATTACTGTATTTTGTGTGGCATTACTTAGGAACTCTATTGAGTGGCATTGCTTAGGAACTGAATTTTGTAGTTTCGATGAACAACACAACTCCAATAAATTTGTGTTATATATAAATGGTAGGAAATTGTGAAATAAATTAGGTAGCTGGTTTGTGAGTAATGTTTACATTTATCCTCATGGAATTGTTACTTTGACGGACTAAAACAGGAGGTGAGAGAGAGTGCACTTGAATATATGATAAGATGGTGGAGCTGGAGTTCTTCGGTGTAATATTCTTATATAGTAAGTGTTAATTAATATATATATATATATATATGCTCAGGCCTTTGGATGTGGCTTGTCTTTTTTTAGTATTATTTAAAAGCAACTGATGTATTTTCTGTTGTGTTTGGCTCTCACTCAAGATTTGTAATATGATTTATTTTTATTTCCATCACTTATTAGCTGTTTATATGATTGCATGCACATAATGCATTTGTGAGAGTATTAATTGTAATCACAAATATTTAAATACTACTGCTTATTGAGAACATTATACTCAATATTATAATGTGTGGCAGAAGTTGAGAAAAGGACATTTGATTATTTGTACTTTGGCAGTTAAAGTCTGGTCTCACAATATACATTGTCCGAATGAAGCATCTCAGCGCTGCGAAGATGGTATTGTCTTGGCTATTTTTAATAGATTAGGCTACTAAGCATGAGTTCGTTTTTTTTATAAGTCTCAAATCTAAAACACAAATTTGGTTTTAAATTAGAAATTAATTAAAAAAAAAAAGTACATTAACCTAATCACTTGAATATAATGAACATTTAGTTTTATCATTTGATGTGGAGCCTATTGTAAATGTATATGTCGGTTTTAATATGATTATTAGGATTTGGGTAACTGTTATGTAGTTGTTGGTAGTAATTCAGGCAACAAAATTTTAAAAATAAATAATGTAATCTAAATAAATAAATAAATGGTAATCTAATAATAAATAAATGGTATCCTAAGAATTATTATAATGTTCATTTCTTTTTTAATATTTAGTGTGTATTGTTTAACCTGTAGTTTGTTTGCACATCAGAAAATACAGTTTATTTATGGAGTGCTCTGGACCAGGCACTTCAAAGCGGATAAGATGTCACGCCAGCTGCAAAAGTTCATACAACCAAAAGCTATGGCTAGTAATTGAGTGGTGAGTCATAACTGTCTTGATTGTGGCCGTGTAATGTAGTTTGGATTAATTAAGTATTAGCGATGCGTAGCCCGTCGATTATTAGCACCCCTTGTTCCACCGTTACAGTGGCTGCTGCCGTGGCCAGGACTGGTGTAACTAACGGGAACCAGTTGTCGTCGTAAATGCTCGTAATTCCCACGCTGGGTTTCGCAAATTACGTTTCGGACCCGCGCCACTGCTGCCGCACGCCGATTGTTGGTACCGCCATCACTAGGCGCGACCGATTTCCGGTGTTCCTGTCTATTACACTGTCATTATGAATCAGACGGGACACCATACAACCAAGTCGCGGAAGCCTCCTAGATCTTAATAGGCTATTGCCTTTTGACGACTTTTACGTTACCCTGGGCTTAGATTTAGGGTGAGGGTATTCTCAGGCAGCCCCCGCACAGCATGTATCCCTTAACATAAGTATAGTCCTCTTCCGCAACAACGAGTCCAAGATATTTACACGTTAATGTTATATTTTTCCACTCCATAATTTTTATTTCCCTTGATAATATGTCATTAAAAGCGCCAAATATTTTTTTCATATCGATGTCTTATTTATTGTATCATCTCAGTCCACCCATGACCATAGTTGCCGTATAGCTTCTGAAACGTCGGGCTAGATACATAATTAAATAAACTGCGACAGAATCCGTAAGAGTAGTTTTAATATAATATTTTTTCCCCCGTATTAATTGGAGAATAACAATTATTGATTCGATAACAGACATTTTAATAAGTAAAGAACATGTAATACTCGTAAATTTAAGAATGGAAATGAAAGAATGAAATAGTAAAAATTTACAACATAATCATCATTTGGTGGGGACTTGTAAAAAGGCGACAAACTTCTGTTTCTTTAACAAGTAGTGTTGACAATTTGAAAGTGTAAAATTGTTACTTACCGTAACTGTGGCTTCTTAATATTACGTAAAAGGTAATTCTTAAAATAACAGACAAATATTTATTTTTTAGAATAATGGCCTTATATTTTTAAATATTCTTTTTGCATTTTTCTAATTTCTCTTACATGCTTATTTTGATAAATAATGTTTCAATAAATATTTAGTACTTACTAGAAATATACGGACTATCTTAGCAGTAAGAGAGTGAGTGTAAGTATACTTCTTGCTCTTAGAACACCAGAGCAAAATGGATAAGGGTTCAGATGTTTTATATAAGAGTGAGTCTTTTCTTGTAATATAAGGGGATAAAAGATAATCCGTTAATCCGTTTATCCGAAATAAATAAGTTAGACATTTACCCTCCTTTCCTCCTCCCCTCTAAAGGGCTTAACATTACAAGGGAGGAGGGCAACCAGGAAACTCACACTCTGCACGAGACGCGACAGTATAGTACGGCGGTGGTATCGTATAATCTCCCAATTTGTTCTAGCCCCGTGCGGTTGCATAGCAGCATCATTTACAACTTTGCATGCCTACCTATTTTTATTAAATGCGCACTACATTTATGTAATTATATTCATTTCGAAAAGAAATCATTTAAAAGTAATTTTTTATTCCTTTCATTGGAAAAGCATTTCTTAATTTGTCAATAACAGACTCCTGTTACTTGGAACCACAAGCTTACATAATTTACAAGTTTCAGTAAATTATTTGATGAACATTAATTGTAACTTGTAGACAGCGACATTACATTGCTTGTAAACTAGTAAAATATTTTTTCACCAGTCACATACTACAGAGGCCACAGTAGCTACAAATTACATAGTACTCTGACTTGTGGCTTGTAATTTACAAGTGTAGTTTTGGTAAACATATTTGTTTAAGAAGTTACAAATCTACAAGAAAATGTTGACATGTAACGTTTGATGAATAGGGCACTGGTCGTCGAAGCGAGTTCAATCGGGAGTACCGTTTTCGCCTAGGCCAGGCTGTCGCTGGAGAGATCCGGCTGCATGCAGATCCGAGAATCTCCAATATAGCGGCTGAAGGCAGGGATGTGCGCTCCCAGATTAAGAGCCGTGAATATACTCGTAATGACCATCGAGCATCTTGTGCCCGAAGAAACACACTTAAAGAGATAAAGATGTGACAAGATTGTCACCATAATCAACAGAATGATAGGTGAAGGAAACGTGGCGGTTGTGTAAGGTAGACCAAGACTGACATAAAGTGATCCAATTGAACAAGACAATTTTTGTAAGGATCATAAACCACCATTAGAGAACTAGCGCGGAGACATGTTGTCGTTATTTGTAAGAGGTTGTGCCAATGACTTCCAGCTGGACTGTGCCGAGGTGACAGGAATCTTCTGTCATTAACAGGGCGTGTGGTATGTATGTATGTATCTGTGTAGGTATGTATATATCTGTGAAGGTATGTAAATATATGTACCCGTGTAGGTATGTATGTACCCGTGACGGTATGTATGTATCTGTGAAGTTATGTATGTATATGTGTAGGTTAGGTTAGGTTAAGCACTCAGCACGGAAAGGATAATACACTGACTTACTCCAAGAAACTACAATTTGACTGGAGGACCGAGCTGGTCCCATTATTATGTCAGCCGGTTACTGTCCACCAAGGCACAGAAGATCCTTAGAAATGTACATCCATCACTTTCAAACACTTGGTAAGCGCTTCGTCTCTGGCGGCGATTGGAATGCGAAACATAATTTTTGGGGATACCGTTGCACAGTGACCAGGGGTAGGGTGCTTAAGGAATGTGTTTATATGATGAAATTACACACATGGCCACTGGTCAATCGACCTACTCGCCATCAGAGCCCAGTGGACTACCGGATCTTTTTGACTTTTACATCGCAAAAGGCATCAGCCACCTCTATACTAGCTTAAACCCTAGTCCAGACGGATCATCCATCCACACGCCAGTTATTCTCACCCTAAGCCCGGAGGCAATTAAAAAACAAAATCCGGAGGAACTATATAACCATGACACCGATTGGGATTATTTTCGTCCCTATCTCGGAAATGAAATTAATTTATGTACGCCGTTGAAATGTGGCGAAGATTTAGATGAGGCCTGCCTATACATCACTAATTTGATAAAAAGGCAACCTGGCTAAGTATACCCAGCCTAGCTAACTCGTTTGAATCCAATGGCCATTAAAGAAAAGCTGCCGGAAAAGCGTCGCCTAATATGAAATTGGCAATAATCTCATATTTCAACTGACAAAACGAGATTTAATAGCGCTGCTAAAGAACTTAAATAATACTCAAGAAGTCATTTGACCTAAGGCTAAGAAATACAATAGCGCAGATGTCACCTACTGGACGAAACTACTACTCACTGTGGAAGTCCGCTGGAAGTATTGACAAGTTGCAAAAACACTCCTATAAAAACTGCTAGCTCTTCGTGGGCAAAACCGGACAAGGAGAGTGTATTTCGACCTAATGACGCAAACGATGGAAGTGACGAATGTGAACTGAACACTATGTTAAGTGAAGATCTTCAAATGTCTAAAGCCGACGTTTCCCAGAGAAAACCCGGTTACAATCACAAATGGATGTATGTAACATCATACCCGCACATAAATTTGGCTTCTGAAAATCACATTCTACGATTGAGCTAGTTCATCGAGTTCATGACCTAATACGACAGTACTGAGAACGCAAGCAATACTTTTCGGCCGCCTTCTTGGACGTGCGACGAGCTTTTGATAGAGCATAAAGGCCTACTCTGTAAATTGAAACATGTATTACCTCACTCTTTCTTTAACATACTGGCATCATACCTAGATGAAAGAATATACCAGGTTATTATTTACCTTAATTATGGATTTTTAATGTTATGTAATGGATAATACTTAAAAGAACAGATAAATATTTATTTTTTACATACTTTTATTTCGTTTACGTGCTTACTTTGACAAATAGGCCTTCAAAAATCATTTAGTAATTACTAGAGGTATATGGGCTGTCTTAGCATTAAGAGGGTGAGTGTACGTACACCAACCTCTTGCCCTTAAAGCACCAGAATTAAATGAGTTTAATGTGTTGTACGTAGATAAGTGATAAGGGTTCAGATATTTTCTATAAAAGTGAGTCTTTTTTTGTAATATAAAGGGACAACAGGTAATCCGCACAAGTAAGTTAGACATTTTACCCTCCTACCCTCCTCCCCTCTGATGGGCCTGACATTACAAGGGAAGATGGTAACCAGGATACTATTACACTGCACGATACGCGACAGTCTAGCACGGCAGTGGTATCGTATAATCTCCCAATTTGTTCTGGCCCCATTCGGCTGCATAGCCACTTTACATGTCTACCTATTTTTATACAATGCGTACTGCATTTGTTTAATTATATTCATATCGAAAAAAATAATTATAAAAAAGTACTCTTGTTATTTGAAAACACAACCTTACATAATTTACAAGTTTTGGTAAATGATAATGTAATTTAATGAACATCATTTACAAGCGCATGTATATGAATGTGTGACCTGTAGACAGCGACATTACATTGCTTGTAAACTTGTAAAATGTTTCTTAACAGGTCAGAAAATACAGGGGCCACAGAAGCTACAAATTACAATACTACGCTGACTTGTAGCTTGTAGTTTACAAGTATACAATTGTTTATAAAATTACAAATCTACAAGAAGAACACTTGCAAAATAAGACTTGTAACGTTTGATGAATAGGGTCGTCGCGGTGAGGTCAATACGGGAGTACCGTTTCCACCTAGGCCAGCCTGTCGCTGGAGAGATCCTGCTGCCTGCAGATCCGAGAACCTCCAATATAGCGGCTGAAGGCAGGGTTTTCGTTCGGGATTTCTGGAAAGCCTTACAATAAACATGAGCACGTTACCGTAGAAGACACCGCCAGGTCGAACAGCGTAAACAACATTAGCGCCGACCAGAGCTGCTGCCGGTTATCCCGGCCACATAGTCCACCCATACAATAATTTACGCAGAAGGACCCGGGTAGTTCCTCATGTGAAGGAGCAGTTAACACAATGGTAGCTACGCGTTAACACTTAAAACATAGCTTCCGTAAATCCTAAATATTCTCAAAACCATAGACTATGCCAATAATTCTTTCGCAGAAAAATTCATCTGCGCACTGACCTGGATGACCAGAACAGGCTGAGATCCGACGTGTGCGTGTGGGGCTCGCGTTTGAACCGAAAACCCACTAAATTTATGGCAATGCAATGATCATCTTTGTTCTTTGAACTTTTCTCCAATTGGACCATCGGCTTCCCACAAGCAGTTGCGAGATAGGACTTTCTGCTTACTACTACTAGTTTAGAATTTGGGCAGTTTAGATCGGGGATTAATCGTCTCTGACTCACACAACACTGTCTTATCTCTTAAAGCGACAGATACGGAGACAGGAAGGCAATACGTATGTAACCTCTACGCTAATATTTACACGCGTTGGTAGTGACCAAAGGCTCCGTCTCCGGCTGCTCACTTTACTTTAAAATAAAACTTTTACACACCGCTTCTGAGATATCATCAGTGTAACCGTGTGGAAATTTATGGGCGAATTCGCCCCCGAAATCTAGTTATAACAATAAATCTCGTATTATTCTACCTTTCCAAATCACCGCGTAGTTGTCATAGTCCGCATACGGCATCCCATGCGCCGCCCCAAGTACGACAGCAGTGACGGTGCAGCAGAGCTAGGAGGCTACGAACACCATGAGGGCCATCCTGGCTAGGGAACGTTCCCTATTGGGAGAATACGCGCCCAGCATTATCAGAGTACCCTGGGACATCGTCGTCTGGACGAAGGCAGCATCATGCTTGTATTAGGGATTGAGGTGACCAATGCGCGATGGGAGTGCTGCGAAAACGAGGCCAACAGAAACTGAGAGGGAGACATAAGTTAGTGAAGATAGAGAGACAGGGACAAAAGAGAGAGGCGCGAATATACATTTTCTTTCTCTTTTTCTCTCATTATCACTTGCTATCCGTAACATTAAACAAGTTTTACATTGGTCGTGTGGTCTAAAGCACGCAGACTATTTTACACATCTACATGCAATATGGCCGCTCCTTTTGTTTTTACATTACTAAAGTTAGCTTTTCACGTTGGGAAAGTACCTTTAAGTACCATTTAAATGCGAGTGAGCCGGGAGGTTGTATCATACACAGCACGAGTGTGTGTCTACCGACTGAAACACCGCGAAGGCCTTCAGGTGCCGTGGTTAGGTCTCTCGGACATAAGTTGCTAATAGTAGCGACAGGACACCCCAGCTAGCTTTTTTAATATTTTATTTGTTTACCACATAATTATTAATGTGAAACATATTAGTTTTCTCAGACGCCTCTAAATTTTTAGTCTTTCTAACCGCTAACGCGTAATTAGATTTGATAAGTAAGTGCGCCCGTCGTTAGCCACAGCTAGCCTCACGTATGGAAAGTTTTACTTTGTTTAATGAAATTACACCAGGTAGGTATAGCCATTTGGTGATCAACGGAAGCACATTTGAGGGGAGAAGGAAAGGAGGGCGACGCATTTGCATAACTTTTATTCGGACGTCTACGGGCATCGGTAGTTATCAAAAGGCTCCGACTGCTCGTTTTTCCCTTGTAATGTAAGAAAGAAGCTTTCTTGATAATTGTTTCCTGTACCTAATTACCACCCAGGCAAATTTCTGCTACCGGTACGTCGGCCATCTTTATAGAATATAGAGGCTAACCAAATGCGCTGGACATCCATAATTGTTGTAGTGCATGTGTGCCTGGGGACAGTTCAATGGGGTGAGGTGCCCGTCCTCGCTCCTTGCCCCGTACGCAATGGCGCCGTCTCGTTTTCTTACTCCTTTGTCCACTCTTCATATAAGAGTGATACAAAGATCATCCTCCTCATCGGTTCAATTCGCTACGCCCAAGGTGTCTCGGTTCACCGCCACGACAAGACCTGAACCATAGTGGAAACCCCGTTGTTGCCTACTGTACTAATTTACAATCTTATGTTTGAAAGAGTGACGTCGACCGGTGAACTGTAGACGATTTTGTTAGGGTGACGGGGAGCCGCTGGATACGAGTGGCGCGGGACCGTGATCTGTGACGATCTATGGGGTAGGCCTGTGTCCAGCAGTGGAATTCATCCGGCTGATATAAGCTAGAGAGCTACATCGATTTTATCCGTTACAAAGTACCTTAACCTGAGTAACTCGAAAAAAACAGCAACACGCGAACTTTCGAAATACGAAACGAGTAATCTCTTCGAACTCTACGACAAATTCATCAAATAAAATGGGTCGTCAAATTTTACTATGTCATATCGTTCAAGATACGTTCCTTTAGAAATTGCCGTGGATAGACTGATGATGAGCATTGAGATGGCATTACAAATGGGTGTGTGACTCGCCGCTTAACCGAATACCGACTCGACCAGCAGCGCCAGACATCAGGCGCACACCGCTCCCAGTGGAAGAACAGTGAATATACACGAGATGAGTGCCTAGAATAATATGCCTGAAAAACACACTTTAAAAATAAAGATATCATAAGATAGTCGCTTCGCGTGTTTGTGTGAAGAGTGTAACAAATCCGGAGGGTGCAATTTCATTTGTTTCTCTATAGCTACGTCATTAGGGAATGGAACACAGCATGCTTAGGATAAGGAAATAATGAAGGTGCTCATATCTTCTGGGACGAAACTTGTCTAGTGAATTATGTTCCATGGTCATCGCTTATTCGACCCGCCGTTACAGTGACTATTGGCTATTATCATGTCCACTTAAACATTATACAGTGCAACCCATAGTTACAGCTGAGATAACTCTGGCCACCGGCGCCATATTCCAACAGTTAACAAACCTCCTTCTTGGTGACCATGCCGTGTGCCAGCTCCAGATAGAACAACGGATACACCTGGAACACGTTGAATATGTTGTACGGGAGTACAAAGGGGAGGATGATTCGGAGCTCGTGGATGTAGGGGTGCCACCACATCTATACTATTCCCACGCAAGACGACATTACCTGCTGGTGGTATTATATGTTGTGCGACCACCTGTCACCGATCTATTGAGAAGATTGCTGATGCTATGTCATGCTGTAGGGCAGCCAAACTTACGTAAAATTTTACTGTACGTACAAATTGCGAGGGATAAACGAAATTGTTGACCATTTCACGCAAGCCTTGACTCTCCTAATTCACTCACCCTCAACGCATTCTCACCTATTACTGAGGTGGCAAATCTCCTCATCGTACTTCCAAGCATTTGGTTTCTTTTGTCATCCACCGATAGCCGGTAGTTTTGATGAGATCATCGATCCGCCTTACTGGCTTAGCTTTCACATTACACGCACCAAAACTATGACTAGGCATTCTAGGACAACGCAGCACGTAGCGCTAACTATATATGCTTTATGGGCCTCCACACAAATATCCCAGTCGCATCGCAATAAATTACGGTGGAATATCCTGCGGTGTGAATTCGTGCGGTAAATTGTTCAGGTCACACAAGAGGGGCAAACGAACAATCAGAGTCTTTTTGAGCCGGGATCGTGTCGAGCAGCCTCGACAGCCTGTCGGGCGCCCCACTCGCTGCTGCGGGCCGGCCCGCCACCGCAGCGGCCGCCCAGCGTTTACGTTTCGCAGATGGGTCTACGCAACCACAAAACCGATAGAATCAAAGTTAAAGTATGGAAACTGGAATATCAATCCGGAACATCTCACTCTCAGAATTCCTGTATTTAAATGACAATATTTTGGTTTTAATAATACCATAATATATGTAACTCATATAGAAAAGATAATTCTCCAATTTTGTTTTCATTTCATATTATTAATGTGAAAATATCGAAATTATTGTTAAAACAGTTATTCGCAGGAGACTGCCAACGTTGACGTAGACGGCTACATGGGACAGTACCACCAGCAGCCACAGAATGTGCCACCACCCGTGGAGCGCCAACCGCGCCACTAACGCCGCGATCGTGACCGCTACTGCCACAAGTGCAGGCCCTCGCCCCAACCCTCGCCCTAAAAGTGCCCTACTCATAGTACTACCCCGCCGCGCAAAAGCAGGGCGCGCCCCTCTACCACCTACCCATGTACCGGTTGTTTTGAACGGACCTGACACCTACCTCACCAACCCGAGCCCCATCAGTTCAATATGCATGCCAAGAATTTTGTACAAGGCCAGAGTCACAATAAGAGTTATGCAGACAGAAGTCATGAACAAAAGCCTGTCACAGTCTCGGTGTCCACTTCGCCGACCGTGGTGGATTCCGTTCCCATCAAAGATCAAAAAATTTGCAAACGACCCGGTAGTTCAAAACGTAAGATGCCGGTAGAATCAGCTAAACCACCCCTAACTGAAAAGGCTTCACCCATACTAAAAACGGATACAGCAAAACCGGCCTGGACCGCCGGTAAACACGAAGGTAATCAGCCTCCAAATCCCGTAAAGGCTTACTCGCCTGTGGCGAAAGCGAGCGCTTAAGCTACGGCCTCCAAAGTGACCCCTGCTGCCGGAAAACTAGCGAAAGATCCAACAGCACCTGTCGCTACTGCAAAACAACCCCAGAAACCTCCAGTGCCGACTGCCGTGCCAGACCCACGAGCGGTGACAAAGCCCGAAGCACCCCGGTAACAGGCAAAAACGCGAGGGAGCAAGCAACCGCTCGCCTACGAGTGAAATCACAGAGAAGAAGTCAGCAGACATATGAAACAGGAAAATATAATTTGTAAGATAGATATTATTGTACTACTTTACTCCATAACTGTATATACATTTCAGAGTTCCTATGAAAGTACCAGTGGGACAACCGAACCGTGGCGCTGTTACCCCGCGGCCTCACCAACCCCCCCAACTACTGCTACGTCAACGCGATACTGCAGGTACCTGATAGCTTGCCCGCCTTTCTTCAACCAACTCAAGTCGCTGCCCTAACAGCAGCACCGCGGCAAGTCAAGCACACCTGTTATAGACGCCATGTAAGGTTTTTCAAACCTCGAATTATTTGTGGATGTTAAGAGTGACACGTCACTCCTGGTCACTCTTAACTTTCTCATTGGACTGCCCGCGCAACTTTGTATTTTTCTATAAGGTGTGAAATTACAAGTCTTTAATTACTATCTACATCAATAAACATTTGCATAAATATTACCGATGTTATGCAGATGCATGTGGTATGACGTTGCATAGCGCGTATATATGGGTAGACAGAAATTAGAAAATTCTAGTAACATATTTGATCCCACCCGGAATTGGAACCTAATGATATTTCTTTGTCACTAGAATTCGAATGAAAACATAACTACCAACGCCCATTCAGATGTGTTGCTCTTTTTCTTATGGTTTGTGGAACTGTGGTCGCTCGCAAACTGCATGTAATGTTAATGCCGTTCTAATTCGACTGCAATGTAGCTCGTGACTCTTTGCAAAATCAAGGAAATAATTTCACGTCGAATGTGTGTCGATTTCAGGGTGGAGCTGTGCTACGAGTTCTGGTCAGGATATGTTCCGGGAACGGGACGTCGTGGTGCGGTCGCGGTACCAGTCGCACCTCCGCTGGACGGTTGCGCTGCACTGTGAACGTTGCGCGCGTTGCGCATCCCTGGCTCGGAAGAGGGCCGCCAGGAGGACGCCGTGGATTTCCTGGGCTATCTGCTCAACTTGTTCAACGACGAGATGCTGGACGTGAGTGGATCATGATAGGTAATTGAGTGTCTGCTCAACTCTCTTACATATGTTCTTGTGTTTTATCTTAACTGTGGAAAAGAGACATTTAATTGAGTCCTTGCATCACGTCTCACTCTTCTACAGGTGGGAGGGATACATCCAAGTGTGAGCATTATTATAGCTAATTTAGTACCTATTATCATGAAACATGGCAGGGTCCCACATTCCGCGATTTAACTATGTTCACTATGCACCCATACAGTTACTCTTACTTATTTTACTCAATATTGTAATGTTTGGTAGAAGCCGGGAAAAGGAAATTTGATTATTTTTACTTTGGTAGTTAAAATCTGATCTCACAATATATATTGTCCGAATGAAACATCTCAGCGCTGCAAAGATGGTATAGTCTTGCATAATTATTATTATAACGTTCACTTCATTTTTACTATTTATAGTGTCTTGTTTAACCTGAATTTTATTGGTACATTAGAGAAAACAATTTCTTTAAAAAGTGCTTTGGGCCAGAGACTTCAAAGCGGATAAGATGTCACGCCGGCTGTAAAAGTTGATACAACCAAAAGTTATGGCTAGTGATTGAGTGGTGAGTCATTTCTGTCTTGATTGTGGCTGTGTAATATAATTAGGATTAATTAAGTGGTAGAGATCCGTAGTCCGGCGGTTATTAGCACCCCTTGTTCCACCGTTTCCGTGGATGGATGTGGATTGAGGTGGGCTTGGATTGAGGATGAGGGTATTCTTTGGCCGCTCCCACACCGCATGTATCCTCTACATACCTATAATCCTTTTGCGCAGCTACGAGTCCATTATACGATAATATTATATTTTTCCACTCCTTGATTTTTATTTCTCTTGATAATTTGTCATTAAAAGAGCCAAATATTTTATTTTCATATTGACGTCTTATAAACTATCTCATCTCATTCCACCCATGGCCATGGTTGCTGTATAGAAACGTTCTGAAACGTCGGGCTAGTTACGTTATTAAATAAACTGCGATAGAATCCGTAGAAGTAGTTTCAGTGTAATATTTTCCCCACGTATTACTTAGAGAATAATAATAATTTCTGAATTCAACAGATCCAAATTTTACAGATATTTTAATAAGGAAAGAGAATGTAACACTAGCAATTTTAAGAATTGCTGTGAAAGAATAGAATAGCAAAAAGTTTCAAATAAAATCATCATTTGGCAGGGACTTGTTTGAAAGGCGGCAAACTTCTGTTTCCTTTTAACGAGTAGTGTTGACAATTTGCCAGTGTTAAATTATTATTTAGCCTAATTATGGATTCTAAATATTATGTAATGGATAATTTTTAAAATAACATACACAGAAGAGAGAATGTTTATTTTTAGAATAATGGCCTTAATTTGTTAAATATTTTTTTACATTTTTTTATTAATTTATATACTTAATTTGAGAACTAGTCTTTCAATAAACATTTGGTAATTATTGGAGGTATATGGGCTATCTTATCAGTAAGAGAGTGAGTGTACGTACACCTCTTGCTCTTAGAAGACCAGAGTAAAATGTGATTTAATGGGTCTTACGTAGATAAGTGATGAGGGTTCAGATATGTTATATAAAATGTAAGTATTTTTTTGTAATACAAGGGAACTAATGATAACCGGCATAAATAAGTTAGACATTTTACCCTCCTTCCATTCTGCCTTCTTACGGGCCTAACCTTAGAAGGAAGGGGTAACCAGGGAACTGAAACACTGCACGCAACGCGATAGTATACTAGGCGGTGGTGTCGTATAATCTCCCAATCTGTTCTAGCCCAATTCCCATTTTCACACAGCGTATTTGCAATTATATGGCGTGCAATACCAAAAAAAAAGTCGTTTTTTTTTGTAAGTGTTAAAAGAGGACAAAAGATAATCCGCATCAATAAGTTACACATTTTATCCTCCTTCCCACCTCCCCTCTACTTTTGCGCTCTCCTCTACCTCTACGATTGCGACTGCTGGCTTTCATACATAGGTCAAACAAAGAGATCAATAAGATCACGCGTTATAGTACATATTGCAGATGTTAAACATCGTCGTTTTACTAAGTCTGCAGTTTGTCATACATGTACAGGATAACGCTCGCCATTATATTAGATCTGGCAGATTTCAAATCCCTGCGAAAGAGTCTCGATTCCGTCCAAGGATGATTCGCGAGGCGATTGAAATTAGAAACCATCCAAACTTTAAGAGAGGATGGTTGCGTCTTACCACCTGCGTGGGATCCGGTGATAAATATAATTAAGTCAAAAACAAAAAACAAAAAGTCTCATCCCAACTACAAGACACAATAAGCTCGTTCGTGTTTGTGTATGAATCTGACTAATTAATTGTTAATGATTCTGCTGCATATATATAATCAACCAGAAGACTTTACCTTCAGTCTATCTGTGACCATGATAGCCGAAAGGTTATCGAGACGTCGGGATATAATAAAACTTGAGGAATCAGGACAGAATTTTCGTTCAGTAACTAAATTTCTGCTTCCGGAAAGCTATAATCTTAATATTATTTTATTTCCAGCTTATTTATGTATCTGTTTATTTCTAAAATATATATTAATTTCTTAACAACTTATAAACTAACTATACTTACTAAGTTTATAATTTTTACCTGTATACATATTAAAGTATTTGTAGTTACATCATATATATTGAATATTTTACATATTTTTTTTTTGCTTTTTTTTTTTCGGAGGGACCTAATACTGATTGGCGGCGCTTGTCCCGCCTTAACGGTTCGAATGACTACGGAAGACTTTTTTGTCTTCAGGTTTAGGGAGACGATAGGGAAACAGACCCCCCCCCTCTTTTCCCGCAGATGGGAAGAGACAAACCGGAATTTTATTGTGGGCGTTACCCTATGGTAATTATTATTGGGACCGAAAAAGGGGGAAACGGTCCCCCTCCCCGCACTAGTGGGACGGCGCGCGCACGATGCCGTTTAATTTGCGTCGTGGATAAGGATATTTGAGCTCGTTTAATGTTTGGCTTATTTGAGGAGGCCGGCCTCCTCACCCCTCCCCCCTCTGACGGGAGTGGTTGATTTGCGCTACAAATCGACAAAAGCCCTGTTCTTGATTTATTTGTTTATTATTAGAGCTCTCAACAGTCGCGTGTGCGTGCGCGTGAGCGGTGTGTGAGTTTATCATTTTGTCAGTCATATGTGTTTTAACTGTATCACTATATGTGACATTTTAACGCTCGACCGGAACGAGCGGTGTTCATTATATTGGTTCTGGCAGGAGAAAATGAAAATGAACCATCCAGACGACCCAAGGGGGCCTGAAATGTGTGTCGGACTCAGGTCGTGAAGCGATAGCTACTACCGACTAAAACCTGCTATCCGCAGTTTGGCCCTATTGGCATTTTACTGCGGATGCGTGTCTGGGTGTGCTTTTGCTTATATACAAGGGCGGACTTAGCAACTGCTATGGCTATCGCGTCGTCGGCTTCGCGCAGTACGTGCTTCGGCCGACGATAACGGGAATCGGTTATTAACGTCGGGTCATATTCCGACGTTTCAACGATTAATTTGTTTTTGTGATTATGAGCACGGTAAAAAAACTTTCGAGACAGCTCCTTGAAGTGTCCTTTTATCGATGTTAAGTGAAAGTCGCAACGTAGATCGATGTTACGAATATACCACGCGCATCCAGTGGCCATGCGCAAGAATCTATGCTACATTTTCTGCAAACGTTCTATTTGGGTCGGGGATATGTGCGCGAATGCTGCACTTCAGTACGACATGATCGGTCGTATGCATGTAGTGTACAAGGTGAGCTTATGCCTGTTCGCCATTTTGCTCTTCTTGTTAATAAGAGGACATAGTTTGAAAAGGACATGCCGTTCCTTTTCCAGAACGTTGTCTATGTGACTCTTGAATCACATCTACTTATCGAGCGTAACGCCTAGATACTTTATCGCCTCTGCTCTAGGTATCTCGTTTCCGTAGAGGAGGATGGCGGGCATGTTCCCTCGTTTGTGGGCGGGGTTCGGGAGAAGAGTATGGACTTATCTTTTCTGCGTTTACTTCTATTCTCCACTTTAAGAACCATTCACCGAGTTCGGTGACGGCCTTTTGGTGTAGCTTAGCTACGAATTTTGGGAGGTACCACGTGTACAGTGCGGAGTCATCCGCGAACATCGCCAGCTGAACGCCGGGGTGTCGTGGTATGTCGCTTGTGTACAGATTGAAGAGGGTGGGAGAGAGGACCGATCCTTGAGGAACTCCTGCTCTGAGGGGACGAGGGGAGGACAGGGTGCCCTACACTCTGTAGAGGAACTGCCTATTCGCTGGGCAACTGTTTACGATCAGCACCAGCCTGTCGGGCAATCCTAGTTGGTTCAGTTTGAAGATGAGGCCTTGATGCCAGATCTTGTCAAACGTCTTTGCTACATCAAAGAAGACAGCGCCCGTGCCGCGTGGCCGGCCCTGTCTTTTGAGTACCGAGAGTACGTACTCCGTGAGGCGGTGTACTTGTTGTGGATAGCTGTGCCTGTCGTATTTGTAGTTATATCATATATATTGAATATTTTACATATTTATTCATTATGGTAGGGAGGTAGCTTAGAGCCAAGAGACGGACATAGGATACTTTTTATCCCGTTCGACAGCGTACCCGTGTGACTTGACATAAAACGTCAGTCACTATAAAACGTGGTATAACAAAAAAGAATCAGACTTGGAATAACGAAACGCAAATGACAGCTATGTAATTGACGTAAAATGACAGCTATGTAATGACGTATGGATGACAATTTGATATTTGTAAGAAATCAATATTAAAACTATTTCTATTAAATAAATAATTAAGAAGTGGATCGAAGTGAAGCGAAGTTTAATTAAAAGTGAAGTGAAGTTTAATTAATAATGCCGTGGCCAAGACGATCGAATCCTTCCCGACAAAGCCGTAATGCAAGAAGGATACAAAATACTGCAAATGAAAGGACTGAAGAAGAACAAGAAATTGCACGTGAACAGCGCCGCGATAGTATGACTTGACTTGGTGCTTCTCAATGACGAGAGCAAAGTGAAGCAGCCCGTGAAACAGCTCGGTTGGCAATGCAGAATCGTCGAGCGAACAACAGAACAAGATATTTAGGTGATTTGCATCGAGCAGCGTTTCGATACGATTGCAGCAATGATTACAGCTTGCTCTACAACTCTAGCGTTTACATTGGGCAAATGGACGTTGTTTGCGAGTATTGTGGTGCATAGAAGTTTTCCGGAGAAACGACTGGATTATGCTGCCTTAATGGTAAAGTGAAATTGCCAGTGTTGACTCCGCCACATGAGCCATTGCATTCATTGCTCTGTGGTGGAACACAAGAATCACGCCACTTTATTGCAAATACTCGAAAATACAATAGTTGACGTCATTTGGGGCAGGCATTATCGAAGAAGGAGGATTTAATCCGACAGTTAATACCTTATTTATTTTTGTACTTACATAGAATGTAGTTAAAGAATAACTTACTTTATCTATTGGTATGTATTATATTTGCTAATGAAATGAACTCTACTCTCTCACAGAAAAAGTGTTTATAACCCAGTTAATACTGTCTGGTTTTTATTTTGTAGATACAAGGACAGATTCACCATCGAATTGGATCATTACTACCTTTCGAAGATACACAGAAAAAAATTTACAAATATATTTCATGGGCAACATGGAAGAACAACTTGATCGACGCCTAGGGATCAATGCAGGAATGAAGCGAGCAATTATTCAAGACTTGTAGTGTCAGCTTCATGAACATCATGCGTTGGTCAGGTTGTTTAAGAGTGCTTTTGAGCGCATGCCAAATGATGACTATAAAGTTGTCATCAAAGCAGGTAAACGACCATCTGGAACACACGAACGCACATTTAATGCTCCAACAGTAGACGAAGTTGCCATCCTGATTGTTGGTGAACAATTGGAAAAACGCGATATTGTGCTTACACGTCGCGATACTGGGCAACTGCAACAAATATCTGAAACTCATCGATCATATGACGCATTGCAATACCCACTGATGTTTTGGCAAGGAGAAGATGGATATTATTTTAATATTAAAACGATAAATCCATTGAACAGTAAAGTATTAGTATCTTCATAATGGTTAATATCTGTATTATTTGTCTTTGAAATGGTTAATTATCAAATTTTTTATTTCCGGTGAAGAAACTACAAAGAAAGTTAGCTCAATGAATTATTATGTATATCGTTTGATGATTCGTCAAAATGCTGACAACTATTTGCTGCGGTTTCGTCGATTATTTCAGCAGTATTATTGCGTTGAAATGTATGTAAAAATAGAAACGGAACGTTTAACATTTATTAGTTTGAACCAAGCCAAACTGCGTTCTGAGGAGTACATCCATTTACGTGATGCAGTTAGTACTGAAGGAAATGAAGCTAATATAGGTCGATTAACTATTCTGCCGGCGAGGAACATTGGTAGCACATGCATATGACATGAATATGCACAAGATGCAATGACATGTTCGTCATTACGGCCGGCCAGATCTCTTTACTACTTTTACCTGTAATCCAAAATGGATAGAAATTACTAAATTCCTGCTTCCCGGACAAACATCAAATGATAGATACGATATCACAGCACGTATATTCAGGCAAAAAATTCAGTCCCTGATGTACTTTATTGTTAAACAACGCGTCTTTGGAGATTCGCGATGCTGGATGTATTCAATCGAAAGGCAAAAGCGAGCCCTGCCGCACGCACACATTCTTATTTGGTTAGTGGAAAGAATTCAGCCTGACCAAATAGATGATATCATATGTGCCGAGATTCCTGATCATGAAGTCGATCCAGACCTACATGATGTTGTTACTACTAATATGATTCATGGACCGTGTGGTGCCATCAATCCTCAATCACCTTGCATGGTCGATGGAAAGTGCTCTAAACGATATCCACGGAAATTAACGGCGGAGACTGTCACTGGCAACGATGGGTATCCGCTGTTTCGGCGTCGATCACCAGATGACAACGGTCGAACTGTCACAACAAAAGAAAAGTGAAAAAAATGGATTTCGTTGTCGACAACAGTTGGATTGTTCCATATTCGCCACTTATTTCTAAAACGTTCCAGACACATTGCAACGTTGAGTACTGCCATTCAGTTAAGTCCATAAAATATATTTGCAAATATGTCACGAAAGGCAGTGATATGGCGGTTTTTGGATTGCAATCCTCAAATACCAACGATGAAATTTCACGCTATCAAGTTGGTCGTTATGTGAACTGTAATGAAGCGATTTGGCGTATATTCGCATTTCCAATTCACGAACGTCATCCTACTGTTATACATTTGGCGGTGCATCTGGAGAATGGTCAACGAGTATATTTCACGGCTTCGAATGCTACGCAACGTGCTGAAACACCTCCAGCAACTACATTGACCAGTTTTTTTGCAATCTGCCAAAGCGATCAGTTTGCACGAACTTTGCTTTACTCTGAGATGCCACGTTATTATACTTGGAATGCTTCATACAAGAATTTCAAAGACGGAAGCAAGGTGATGCGGTTCCTGGGTATCCAGATGTGCGTTCTACTGATGCTCTTGGTCGTATGTATACAGTTCAACCAAAGAGTGATGAATGTTTCTATTTGCGGTTGATGCTGGTAAATGTGTGTGGTCCAACTTCATTTGAGGCACTACGAACTGTTAATGGTGTAATATTCCCAACATATCGTGCTGCATGTGAAGAATTGAACTTATTAGAAAACGATACCCATTGGGATACGACAATCTCTGAAGCCACTATCTCTGCATCTCCAAGTCAGATACGCACATCATTCGCTATCATAATTTCGACATGTTTTCCATCAAACCCATGTAACCTGTGGCACAAATACAAAGATAGTATGTCAGAAGATATTTTACATCAAAGTCGTGTCAGTTCCAGAAATCACGATATTGAGACGAATGAGGAGATACATAATCGTGCTTTACTATTGATCGAAGATATGTATTAACTCATGTGCGGTAATTTATTAATCAGTTTAGGTTAGGTTAGGTAGAGAATTGGAACGGGAACGTGAATGTCATCACCAGGAATTAGATTTAGTAGTTCAAAGGAATGTACCCCTGTTGAATTACCAACAAAAGGAAGTTTATGATACTTTAATGAAGGCAATCGCTGATGAAAATAGTGGTTTATATTTCCTAGATGCCCCTGGTGGAACTGGCAAGACATTCCTTGTGTCATTAGTTTTAGCAACTGTTCGGGCGAGATCCAACATAGCGGTTGCAGTTGCTTCTTCTGGAATAGTAGCCACATTGTTAGAAGAATGCCGCACGGCTCATTCAGCATTCAAATTACCGTTAAATCTTCGAACTATTGAAGAACCAACGTGTAGTATTGCAAAACACTCAGCAAAGGCCAAAGTTTTAGCGGCATCGAAAATCATCATCTGGGACGAATGCGCAATGGCGCGTAAACGTGCATTAGAAACACTTAACCGAACATTAAAAGATTTACGCAATGACTCGAGATGTGTTGGAAGAGCAATGATTATACTGTGTGGCGATTTCCGCCAAATACTGCCAGTAATTCAAAGATCTACGGCTGCCGATGAAATAAACGCTTGCCTCAAATCGTCAAATCTATGGCGCTATGTGAAGAAAATGCAGGTGACAACAAACATGAGAGTTACATTGATTAATGATACATCTGCTGAAGATGGATGATGGAGCAATTGCTGACTATCGGTAATGCTCAAGTACCTGTCGATGAATCGAGCGGATTAATATTATTTCCAAATAGTTTCTGTAATTTTGTCTCATCAAAAGACGAACTTATCAACAATGTATTTCCAAATATTATTTCTAACTACAAAAATAATGAATGGTTGAGTGAGCGAGCAATTTTAGCGGCTTAGAATAAAGATGTGTGATGACCTGAACTACATAGTTCAAAATAAGATCATTGGAACAATGCATTCATTCAAATCTATTGACTGCATCACAAATGAAGATGAAGCCACCAACTATCCAATTGAATTTTTAAACTCTTTCGTGCCTGGCTTGCCACCGCACAATTTACGCCTAAATGTTGGCTCCGTGGTAATCATGCTTCGAAACATAAACCAACCAAAACTGTGCAACCGTACTCGTTTGGTGGTTAGTAAATTGATGTACAATGTAATTTACGCTACGATAATGATAGGAAAATTCAAAGGTGAGGAAGTTCTCATTCCGAGGATCCCGATGATCCCAACCGATATGCCGTTTGAATTTAAAAGACTTCAATTTCCAATACGTCTTGCATTTGCCATGACCATCAACAAATCACAAGGTCAATCCTTGAAAGTTTGTGGTTTAAATCTAGAACATTCATGTTTTTCCCATGGGCAATTATACGTGGCATGTTCACGGGTCGGAAGACCATCTGCGTTGTTTGTTTTTGCGCCTGATAATAAAACAAAAAAATGTCGTGTATCACAGGGTACTTAAGCGAAGAGCAAACTATGTACTAAAATACAGAAATAATAATAATGAATGATTAATGTATTTATTTAATTTTTTTTTTTGTATTTTTCCAATAAAAAAAACACAATCTGCTTATTTATTGCCATTAAGGCGGAACAAAGTTCGCCGGGTCAGCTAGTATATATATAAATTTAAATTAAATATATCCATACGGACCATCCAAGTTACATCCGGGAGTCTCGGACGACTATGAGATAAGACTACATACCCTCACCTTTTCATCTTACTTTTTTTTTTTTTCGGAGGGACCTACTACTGATTGGCGGCACTTGTCCAGCCCTAACAGTTCGACTGATTACGGAAGACTTTTTGTCTTCTGGTTATAGGTAGACGATAGGGGGACAGTCTTCCTCATTTCCCTCAGATGGGAAGAAGCAAACCGGAATTTTTGTGGACATTACCCTATCGTGGTTATTTTTGGGACCGAAAAGGGGGAGCTAGTGGGACGGCGCGCGCACGATGCCGTTTAATGTTACGGGACGTGTTTAAGAAAAGTTGAGCTCGTCTTTCGGTTTGGCTTGTCAGAGGAGGCCGGCCTCCTCCCCCCCCCACCCTCTGAAGGGTGGGGTCGATTTGCGCTTCAAATCGGCTAGAAGCCGTGATAATAATTTAATTTTTATTTTTAGAGCTCTCTAAGATCGCGTTTTATTACTTCTACTTTTATCTAAGCTCACGTCTTACGGATGCGAACCCGGGCTCGTTTCCGTAAGCGGTGTGTGAATTTGTCATTCTTTTAGTTTTGAGACAGCTCATTGAAGTGTCCTTTTATAGATGTTAAGTGAAAGTCGCAATGTAGGTCGATGTTACGAATGTACCACGGGCATCCAGAGGCCATGCGCAAGAATCCATTCTGCATTTTCTGCAACGTTCTATTTGGGTCGGGGCTATGTGCGCGAAAGCTGCACTGCAGTACGACATGATCGGTCGTATGCATGTAGTGGTACAAGGTGAGCTTATGTCTATTAGCCATTTTGCTCTTCTTGTTAATGAGTGGATATAATTTGAAAAGGACATGACTTGCCTTTTTCAGAACGTTGTCAATGTGACTCTTAAAGCTCGTCGACTTATCGAGCGTAACGCCTAGATACTTTATCGCCTCTGCTCTAGGTATCTCGTTTCCGTAGAGGAGGATGGCGGGCATGTTCCCTCGTTTATGGGCGGGGTTCGGGAGAAGAGTATGGACTTACTCTTTTCTGCGTTTACTTCTATTCTCCACTTTTAGAACAATTCACGGAGTGCGGTGACGGCCTTTTGGAGTAGCTTAACTCCGAATTTGGGGAGGTACCACGTGTACAGTGCGGTGTCATCCGCGAACATCGCCAGCTGGACGCCGGGGTGTCGTGGTATGTCGCTTGTGTACAGATTGAAGAGGGTGGGAGAGAGGACCGATCCTTGAGGAACTCCTGCTCTGAGGGGACGAGGGAAGGACAGGGTGCCCTACACTCTGTAGCGGAACTGCCTGTTCGCTAGGCAACTGTTTACGATCAGCACCAGCCTGTCGGGCAATCCTAGTTGGTACAGTTTGAAGATGAGGCCTTGATGCCAGATCTTGTCAAACGTCTTTGCTACATCAAAGAAGACAGCGCCCGTGCCGCGTGGCCGGCCCTGTCTTTTGAGTCCCGAGATACGTACTCCGTGAGGCGGTGTACTTGTTGTGGATAGCTGTGGCTGTCGCGGAACGCGAACTGCTCGTCCATGAAGAGATTTTTCTCTCGTATCACGGTTTTCAGGCGTGCGAGAATTATCCTTTCATAGATTTTTCCTAGCGAGCTTATGAGGCTTATGGGTATGTAGCTAGTGGGCGCCGTCCGGGGTTCTCCCGGTGTGTGTATGGGAAAGTGCATTGCGCCAGAAGGGCGTTAAACACACTGAGAGGTTTATAATAACGGGCTGCAGCTGTTTCAGTGCTTTGTTGGTTATTCCGTCGGGCGTAGCGATCGTACTGGCGCTTAGCCGCATTTTTTCGACGGATAAGGTCCCTGACATCGTCAGAGAGAGCTAAACGTTCCTCTGAGATGGTGGAGATCTCTCATGACGATACTTCTATTTTACTAACCAGTATGGCGGTGACTACGGATGAGGCCGCGTCAGCAGCCTGGGGAGATTCTATCTCGTCTGGGATATTTTCGAGTTCTATCGATTTGAAATTACCTAGATTATCTTTTAGTAATTTGTAGTCGATGATCTTTTACTTTATTTTTGTGTTACTATTTGGTCTATTTTCTCCTATTTCTATTAATATGGGTCTGTGGTCCGAGTTAAGCTAGTGTAACGTTTTAGACTTCTGCAGAGACTATGGTGATGGGCTGATGGCCCGTCACGCATAGCTTGCCTAGGGATACTTCTAGATTTTCTAGAGAGGGCGGGTCGAGTGGGGTACAATGGAGGGACCTCTTGTAATAGATGGCGGTACCCCTCAAACAGGTTCGGGTCCTGTCGTTTCGAACAATATTATAGTTACAAATACGCGGATTTGAGTTTCTAGCTTTAAGGAACATTTCCTGCACTGGAAGGATGTACCCTCCACATGCAGAAGTTGGGGGCCTTCGGGCATCCCCTGTAGTTGACCGAGTGGCCCTCAGACAGTCCACCGTGCCGTGGTCTCCCAAGCATTTGATGCACCTCGGGCGCCCTTGGCAATTTCAGGGTGAGTGCCCCTACAGCTGGCACCGGTGGCATTGCCCTGGTGCCCTCCGCTTCGATCGCCCTGTTGTTATGTATCTCTTTGCTCTCGGGAGCAAGGGACAGTATAACAAGTACCATGTTGTATGGTACATTCGCGGTGGTCTCCCCACTTTGGGTGTGTCGGTACATCCGATGTACCTCCAGCACGAGAATCTTCTGGTTCCTCAGGTCGTCGAAGATTCGCTCCTTAGGGAACTCCTTCGGGATCCCCTTGACGACGAAGCGTAGGGTTGACATTCTCCAGAGCGTACGTATGGTACGCGATATTCAAGCGGCGGTGTTCGCCGGATGATGCAGTGTTTACGCGAATGCCCGTTCAGCAGACACTCGCTGACACGTAATCGACGCACTGGTCATCAATTACGTTAGTAATATTCATCCACGCGTTGTTGTCGTGGACGACAATGGGTGGGGGGCGCTTCTCCCTTCGGGCCGTCTGCTCCTCCGTGACCATGGCCTCTGGGGCCTCCCTCAGGAGGGATTTTTTATTGTTGGAGGGGCCCGCGACGGGGGCTCCGTACGGATTTTCAGGCGCCGCAGATTTTGCCGCCTTTGCAGGCGGCGAGAGGGCAGCCGATTGGGCAGAGGTGTTTCCGCTTTCTGCGCGGAGCTTCCTCTTCCGGGGCTTCTTGGTCTTCTTATTCTCGCGAAAAAATTTTCAAAGTTTAACTCTAACGCTGCGCAAGCCAAGGGCTTGCCTAAGAGAAACGAAATGCTGATCAAGGGAACCGCTTTTTAACTATACTTCGAGAAGAGACGGCGGACACTTAACACAAAGGCACAATAGTCAATTACGCATTGGCACCGCGCGGACACATGGCAC
>JAFELO010002203.1:0-29615 GCA_017140195.1 Eumaeus atala
TGGTTCGTCACGCACCGCGGTGCGGACAATGGCTTCGGACACACAAAGGCGGGTGAGCACAGTCGAAAGACACGTCTGCTCGCTACCGAGGTTGAGGTCGAACTCTGAACAGGTTTTCGTGCTGTGTTCACTAATATATAGATAGAGCGATTCTCTCTTGTATACTTCTCGTTCCCTCTCTCTCTCTCTCTCTGTCTCTCGGTTCTCGTGTATACTTTGATCCCTGCTATACACGAATGAGGCGGATCTCCAGTGTATAACATATGGATATCATTTCTAAGTTACATAATTCGTAGCTCCCATGTCGATATTAAATAGCTCGGTAGGTTTAGAAATAATTATTAATTTTTCGTCGTGCAACTTATAGTTGATAATATTTCTTACTGAAAACTTGAGTGAACGTTGGAGTTGGAAGTTTTTAATTTAAAAATAATGACGAGTAGTTACAATGAATACTCAAGTGTAAACAAAATAAAATGTGTACTCACGTATAAAATATTGCACGTGGTGTAAGTAACTGTTGCAAGATCAAAATCAAAACCATTTTAAAAATGATTAACACATATAAAGATGTTTTCACTTTGATTTTCAGAACTTGTTAATATGTATCACAGACACCATTAAAGAAACGGTTTACGTTATGATTGATATGCGCAATTTACTAAACAGAACATAACGTTTGAACGATATTATAAATGGTACCTGTTTCGTGTCCGTGAAGTGAAGTTGTGCTGCAAGAATGTTATACTTTTCCTCCCCCGCAACATATTTCACTCACACGCACACCCCAGGAACATTAATAAGCATTTAAACGAGGCACTGACCGACGTTAAGATAACACAGAGACAACACAATTATCATAATGGTGAAGACAATTAACAAATAAAACACACTTTCGATTGCTCATATCCTGCTACAAAGCATTTACTTGGGTATAACGAACTACTAGAAACGAACGCAAGAAGTTAAACTGTTTACTGTAATTTAACATATAACATAAACCAATTCACTAATTATAATATTCTATGTTGTTTTTGATGTATAATTTACAAGTTGAGAACATTAATGTGTTATTTGGGAGATCGAAGATTTATTTTTTTACAATCAAACGCGACGATGATGCGACCATTGGCTGGGGAGGAGGAAAGGAGGGGGAACGCAAGAGACGTTGTGTCAACTCCAACACTAATGGACACGAGAAGAAGATGGTGTGGTTGCCCACACAGAGAGAGGGCGGAGCGGTTCCTACGATTAATGTTATCGTTTAATTTATAAGCACAATAGCATCAAGAACAACACATCTTCACGTCAGTTCCCTAGTGGGACAGGAGGAGCGAACTTAGTGCCCACATATCACACAATAATTTTCACGTTTTTTTAATAATCACGTTTATAAAATATATTATTCCAATTGGCTTAGGCTTGTGCTTGTTAAATTCTTTGTCAAGACAAGTGGATGAAATTTAAATTCGTACTACAGTTAAGCATGTAGATAATACATATGTTGTTTTTTCCTTTCTTCTAATATAAACACTGAAATCTATATGTCGTTTTAAAACAAAAAAAATTTAAAACAACATATAGATCTCTGTACTAATTTTAGTTTTTTCAAGTGCTGTTGATTCTTTGATAAATCAATAAAAAAAAACTCACCATTTATAATTTATCTTCTAGTTCTTTACCGACTTGTAAACCCTGGTAACGACATAACACTTCCTACACGAAGCTGTACGTGTAGTGATAAACACGTACTGAATTCGCCAGGCTGCAGTGAGTATTGAAACATTGTTGTGTCAGCCCTAAGTGGGTAATTAGGATATAATAAATGTCTGTATTGTCATAGATCATAAAACATATGTTATTTATTATATACAATTGTGACAGAGGAATCTGGGTGGTATATCGTATACACGACATCCAACTACTTGTATAATAATTATCATCATCGCGGTTTCCACTGCCTACTATTTTCCTCATCATGATCATCATTATCGAACTTATACTAAGTTTTAGGTTAACTTTGAGACCAATAGTTTTGAGGGATCTGTTGGTCTGGTTTAATGAAAGACTTCTGAAGAACCGTCCAATGCTACGAAAAGCGAATTTTAGAACGAATAACATTCTGAAGTGAAAGGTGTGCAAATAAAAGGCGTAAACGTGGTAAAGCGTTATGCACGATACACTGGGTTGTTTCACATGTTTTTATCCAACATATTTTTTCCA
Organism: Eumaeus atala; assembly: GCA_017140195.1. Taxonomy (NCBI): domain Eukaryota; kingdom Metazoa; phylum Arthropoda; class Insecta; order Lepidoptera; family Lycaenidae; genus Eumaeus; species Eumaeus atala. The sequence goes on from JAFELO010002203.1 coordinate 2,224, forward strand.
CAGAATAAGAATTGATTGTGCTGTCATAATTCCTTAGAACACGACGCGTGCACATGCAAAAACACAACACCAAAGACGTGACACGAAATTAACTCGTCATCAATTGTTTAATGATGTTGCAACAGAAATTCTATAGCGTATAATTTCATTTGTCTAATAATTTCAATGTCTTTGACATTGTAACGCATTAACCCAGTCATATTAGAAATGTAAATGTTCGTTTGTTTCACTTTTTCAGGTAAAATGTACTCTACGGATTTTTACGTGTAATAACACATAAATCAAAATCTAAATAATTTATTCGAACTTGGATTTTACAAATCTCTTTTTAAACGTCGTTCCTTCACTAATACCGGTTCAATCCTACCCTGATCTGAGAAGAACCAGCGAAACAAACTCAGCGAATAAGTTACAGTATAATGGCATGTCGTCATGCTACATTTTACTATAACAATATCGAAACAGTCTGGGAGGAGAGTTTTATTGATTAGGTAGGTTAGTTAGGTAAAACATATTTTATCTTGTGATACCCTCTCCCACTATAACTAATACTTGTTATCTCCGTCCGTGGGTCGCCTTCACTGGCCTGGGGGGGCCTGCCAGGATTACGGGTACCGAAGCGAGCCTCATGACCCGGGTCTGTTCGCGAGGGGCAACTGTCTTAACTAATGTTAGGGGATTGTTGCACACCAAGGTGCTGAGGCCGTACGGCTTGAATGTGGATGCGTCCGCGGCCTACTGGCCTGCAGGTGTGGTGAGTGGTGAAATGTGGTGATGTCCGAGTGTGATGTGGGTTATGCGTGTGAGTAGGTGATCCTCGTCTCGATCGCCGGGGCCGAGGACCCCTCTCCGCTTGATGGATCACGGGATACGAGCTCACGCGGGTACGGCCGCCCACGAGACAATCGGGCCACAAACTCACCGACTGACTCGACCCGCAGGTCTCGCGCGATCATGTCGTTCCGGACGTAGCGGCCGGCCCCCGTGATGACCCGTAGGGATATGTTTTGCTGAGCTTGCAGGTGCTTCTTCTGGCGCCTTGTATATATCCCCAGTCTCGTGCGTAGTGAAAGCTCGGATGCGAGTACTGGTCGCAGTAAGGCGCGAGCTGCCCTCGCCTGGTTGATCGATCGGTCAACCTGCGAGCCCATCCGCAGCGTGCGATCAATGCTGCACCCGAGATACACGACCGGGGACCTCCAAGACAACTCCTGGCCGCTCAGCTTTAACCGCCCCGGCATGCTGTGCCTCGTGCTGACGAATAGGGATGTCGTTTTCTCCACGTTGATGGACATCCTCCATTTATCGACCCACTCCGGCAGTTGATCCAGCAACCGCTGCATTCGTCCGGCGGCTAGCTCCGGCTTTCGGGACGAGGATATGTAAGCGCTGTCGTCGGCCAACAGCGCGAGCAAGACATCCGTTTCGCCCTCTCCCATTGGGTTGTTGTGCGTCGGGATGTCGTGGGTATAGGCCGCGTAGTGGCAAAGGGATAGGTAACTGCCCTGCGGCACTCCAGCACGTATGACCCGCAGGGAGGAGAGCCGGCGTCCGTCGACTTGACCAGGAGGCCCGGGTGCCACACACGGTCGAAGGCCTTCTCCATGTCGAGAAAGACTCCGACCGAGTCTCTTCCCTTGTTCATCTCTGTGGCCAGGTGATGGAACAGTCGTCTTGTTATCTCCGCGAAACGAGGGGTTTCCTTGGGGCATATTGTGCCGTAGTGAAGACACACAGTTAGTTTCTGTTATAAAGAACAAACTTGAAATCGAGTAGGCTGGTGGTACTAGCTGGCGTGGTAAGATACTCCCCAATTGACCCTTCTGTGTAGTAAGAAGTAGTGCCATGCTGCATTGTAGAGTAATTAGGACGGCACGTCCGCCTTTAAGGTAACAGAACGTGTCGCGAGGTTTCGTGTAGTTTGTAGGAAGCAGGTAGTCCATTGGAGGGGATGGAGTGAAGGGAAGAAAAAGATCTGCGAATGCGGATGTTGATGGGCGTCGGTAGTCACCAAATGGTCCTATGATATATGTATGATAAACGATCCTTTGAAAAATTCTACACCTCCACGTATAGCCAACGTGTGACGTCATTGCTATGTGAGCGAGAGAGCGCCGGCTCAATGCGGATACACCTCCACGTATAGCCAACGCGTGACGTCATTGCTATGTGAGCGAGAGAGCGCCGGCTCAATGCGGATACAATGCTCTGTACGAAAGTCTCAGTCGTTAACATTTTAATGTATGGTTTTGACCGGAGGGTGAAATAATCCCGATATCTGCTTATATACTAATGACATAAAGCAGAAGAGTTTGTTTGTTTGTTTGACCCGCTAATCTCAGGAACTACTGACCCGAATTGAAAAAAAAAAATTGTTTTGAGTACTTTAATTATAGAAAAAATGATTTTTTTTTAAATTGCAAATTACATTTATTACTTTTACAGTTTGTTAGTTTATTACGCAAATATAAAATAATTAAAAATATAAAAACTTATTTGAAGTGGTCTCCATTGGCTGCCATACAGTGCTTATAACATTGAAGCCAGTTATCAATGGAAGTACGCACTCCTTTCATGGGGAAATTATTCCCTGCCAATCGTATGGATTGTTTTAGGGACTCCAAATTATCATATCGCTCTGAGCGCTCTGATCTAGCCTGGATTCAGTCCTACGAATGTTCCCGACTACGGAGTGTTCATTTTAACCAAGATTGGGTGGATCGAGCTTTATAATCTGGTCCTGGTCTTGCTGGAAAGACCGTACTTGGTTATTGAACATGGTGTTATTAAAGGGCTCATTTACCTTCTCAAGAATGGGATCTCATCACTTGTGCAGATGATTTCATACCTTTTTCACAAAAATAGGGCTCAGTCACTCTTTCATAGCATAACACCTCACCAAATCGTCACTGCGTCGGATATTGTCCACGTTGCACTCTGCAAACTAATTGGGAAGCTTCCTTACTTAAACTGTTGCTCAATTTTACAATTGAGCAACAGTTTAACAAAGTTTTAAGTTTTGTAAATCTCATTCGTAAATAATTTTTCTCTGTGGGCTCCCTTTGTGCGCCGCTTCAGCGGGTGTTTTGATTTTACCAAACTATTTATCTTTAATTTATCAGTTAAGAAATGACCAGTGCAGTTCTTATAGACTGCAAGTCCTAAGTCATCTCTTAAAAGACGCGACATGGTTCTAGGTGCTATATTAGTTTCCCGAGATAAAATATTTTGCTCTCGTACCGGATTTCATCGAATTCTTTGCCTTACTGCCTTGACCATCTTTCTCGTGCGAACACTACGTGGACGGCCAGATATTTCTCTGTCACAAGCAGAGGATGTCTCATTATACCTATTAGTGGACCGGTATACAAATGTTTCACTAAAACCAAATCTATGGAGAGCTTTAAAATATACATTTGGCTTACTTTGTGTAATGCAATCACATTGATTCTGTTCTCTTTATCGCCGCTCTCCACTCTAATATCGAAAAATATTGTGCAATATTTTGGATCCAAGACACAGCGAGAACACAGTGAACAATCGTATAAAATTCAGATGTAATATTTTTTTTATATTTCATTGTAAGAGTATTTGTGGCAACTCAACATTTATATGGCTCCCGTCGTCCTATAATTTTGAATACTTATAACGGCTAGTTTGAGTAAATATTGTAATATTGATTTGTCATGGAGCCGTTATTAAAATGTTGAGTATCCTAACTTAAATTCAGACAATGTTTTTATTTTGTTGTATTATTGTGGTTTTTTTTTCTTGGTGGTTCTTTCTCCATATAATTTTATAAATATTAAAAGTGTACAACTATAAATTACGATAGTATCCCATTCAATACATCCAGGAATCTCACATATTCGCCATGATAAAAACAATCAGGCCATCCAGTGGTAAGTGAGCTCTGACAAACAGATTTTTAGCAGAACTGAGCGGGACATATTTTAGTGCACAGATGTGTGCGCAGGCACAAGTTCCCTCCCGTTCCCTAATTTTTCTATCCCGATGGGACGGCACACCGACACGACCGGAGAGATATCAGGCGCAGGACTGACGGCTTAACGTGCTGTCCAAAGCAAGGCGTTGAAGCCTGTCGACGGACTGCTGAATAATCCCAATAATACTTTGATCCGACCCGAGACTCCAGATCTCACAACTATGTTTGGCCATGCTTACTACTAGACCACGAGGCAGTAAAAGTGCACAGTGCACTTATCAACAAACTTCCTCGAATCCGTCGAAACTCTTCAACACTCTGTGTACATTGAAAGGTCTTAGTTCAAATGAATCAATTATTTTATTATTTACTCGAGTAAACATAAGAAGATTACGAGCAGAGTGGAAAGCAATTAGTAGGCCATTGTCATTGTAATAGATAAGCGAACGATTTAAAACTTATCCATGATCATCAACCAGTAGTCGGTTTTATTTTAAAAGCTTATGACGGACACACTTGTTCTTAACAGTCCCTAATGCAGCAGGTAGATCAAACGGTGTGCCACATGTCACGACCCTTACATATTTCTCGTGGATAGGAGGTAGCCCAATGTAGGTGACGAGGAGAGGAGGGTAACGCATCTGCATGGCAATAATGCAGATATCTATGGGCGACGATGGTCTTTAAAAGAATACCATCCTAGCCTATTGTACAAAAATTTTCGTGTTTCCTCCACATTCATAATTCATAGAAACACTCGGTGTGTTTACATGGAGTACCAAACCTTCGGCCACTACCGGTCTATCTGATCATGACATTTCAGTGTTGGTCTTGTCTAAGGGCCGAACCAACGATGCGTGTACTTTCTCAGTTTAACGTCGCTAAACTATGCTTACGAGTTATGTAATACTACGACCAGCCGTTATTTGCACAGGTGCCAGTCAGGTTTCCTGGTGCAAATGATCGCCAGAGCCCACATACAACCGCTACATCACATGTCTGATGTCCCGGTGCACACCTACGATATCCGTATACGCTATAAGAGACGTAGGTCTGTTTTAATTTACCGTCGAAAAATGCCCCAAAAACGCCTAGAAAAGTGCTCACTTCAAATATAATAGCAAAGTGTAGTGAGGTGTATACAGATATTTACATGCAGGCGCTGTATAATAATAGCAAAGTGTAGTGAGGTGTATACAGATATTTACATGCAGGCGCCATGCAGGCGCTGTATAATAATAGCAAAGTGTAGTGAGGTGTATACAGATATTTACATGCAGGCGCTGTATAATAATCACAAGATAATTTCCAATCGAGAACCCTAAAATTTGGTACACTTATTGCATGGCATAATTTGTTCTGGAAGTGTTATGTGAGTGGCATCTGACCCTACTAGTCATACCGATGTTATAAATACCAAAATTTCTATATAATTGTATCGCTTATGTTTTTATGCAAAGCTTCCTGTACGGTTATCGATTAGATTTTATAAATATTCTCACATCGGGGTATATCTCTCCCATGAATGAGAAATTAATGAAAGAAGAGAGACAGATAGTGAAATACATTTGTCATCTCTTTTTATTTAGACGACCGTGTTCTATGCTGGTTTCTCTTTCCTATCTATGTTATGTCAATGCACAATATCCTAGGGATAGATTTTACACACGATCGAGGAAATGTGAACGTGGAAAAATGTAGTAAAGTTCAGAAGCACACTTTCCGAAATGCATTCTCTGTAAAAACCGATAGACTGGCAACTTTCCTGGGGTGATCAAGGCTACGGCACTTAGACGTAACCGATGATTCATCATTCATTATTCCAAAGGCACGTGTCCAGGTCTTCCAGATGGTACTTAGCCGTGCCATCCCACAGATGTGAGAAGACAAAACCAGGCTTTGTATAGATTGAGCAGCAGTTTTGGTGTAAAGTACCGTCTCACTTACATTTGCTAACTTGGATGACTTTGGTAGTCTTCCATTCTTTAGCGAAAGTTGTAAAAGGCGTGCTAGAACTGGAGTAAGTTCAGGAGCATAAGTTTAGAGTAATAATGCTGGGACCACCGTCTTCTTTCGCGTCTAGATTGCGCAGCCTCCGAGTTTACAGACCTCCGATTGTTAAATACACATGTCTGGTATTTCCGTCTCGCATTCACTTATATTCGGTGGTATAGCATACCAGGCGTCAAGATGGCCTCCGCAAATTGTGAAGGAAACTATTTTGCCTTCTCTTCAGCAGAATGAGCCAGCGATCTGTCGTGTCTCCATAGTGATGGTATTAAAGAGCGGTAGTGTTTCGCTCCTACGTACCTGGCAAGGGACCAAAATGCTTTACTTCCCGCTGGGTAAGAAGGAAGTTTGTTTCCTATTCGTGCGTTTTGTTTTGAATGAGCTCTCCGCATAGCTTCCTTGCAGTCCTTGGCTGTTTTATTGTAGGCTCTCTTTTTTCACGTAGAATAGAATATAATATTACTTCATTTAGCTAATAATTATTACACTGTTACACATTTCTTAATATACCTAATCATGCTTATTCTAAGACACAACATAGCTATACAAAGAACACTGAAGACTGAAAACGATATCATAATAACAACATTTATAGTATAAAAACAATAATAAATAGACAAACAAAACGTAAGAAACAAAAAAAAATAAAACAATGAAAGAAAATATAGATGTGTTTATGTTTATCCTAAAATTAAGACTAACTACATATGTATATATTTTTAATTGACATAAAAAAACACGTAGAACAGGGAAATGCACAACTGTATAATATACTTACGTAAACCCTCATGTAATTTGTTTTCCTGCCTCAGCGTGTCTGCATTCGGGTCCAAAAAACCACGTAGAACAGGGAAATGCACATCTGTAAAATATACTTACGTAAACCCTCTTGTAATTTGTTTTCCTGCCTCAGCGTGTCTGCATTCGGGTCCAAAAAACACGTAGAACAGGGAAATGCACAACTGTAAAATATACTTACGTAAACCCTCATGTAATTAGTTTTCCTGCCTCGGCGTGTCTGCATTCGGGTCCAAACCAAGGTGCCGTTCTGTTCACTAACGGTACATTTTGTAGGAGTTGGTACCATGCTGCATAGTCCCATGCATGGTGCAAGACACTACATCCTCCTATGCAACGGAATTGGGCCCGCAAGACCAGGGAGGTACATGTCGCTCACTTGATACCGCCGTAAAGTGACACCTACGTCATCGCGTTTCGTGCCGAAATAACCGGTGGCCCATTAGGGAGGGGGGGGGGATGAAAAAGCAGGGCAATACATCTGATGTTCTTGGGCGTCGGTAGTCGTTGACCGGTTTCGGACTACAAAAAAATCATCAGAAAACGGAATAAAGGATGCATTGGATAACCACCCCACCAGTGGCGCAATACATCCGTTTTGGCACTTGCACATGTGGATGTGTCGTCAGCAGAGCAGCATACAACCTTCCAAGGGTATGATGCAAGATAAGTTCGCACTTCATCCCAGTCAGCCAACTTATAATGCCAGATCCGTCGTGTTCCTCTACGACTTGGGTCATGTGGCACATAAAATGAAACAGACTGAACCAAACAGTGGTTGGAGCTACTCAGTGGAGGCGAAGCCAATATTTTTAATATTTGGTTCAGCCTTTAAGAAAAGATCCAGGCACTTGGCCGTATTTGCCACAGGTTTAATGTTTTAAAAGAATTTCATACCATATGAAACGCTTGGCAGATAAGTATGTTCAAAATAGATATGGCAAAGACACATTTTATTAGTATTTAACGTGGCTCCTATATTTTTCTCATTATATACTCGCCTATTTTCGACGTTACTTCGTTCCCTTTTGTTATTAACATTCGCTCATTACTAATTAGAGCGATTGTTATACGTTGATAAATCTTTCTTTCGTTTGAGCTACACTTGTGTAATTTTGTATTCGAATGAAAGTATGTCGTTTGAATAGTAGTGTCAAATTTTATATATAGGAGAGATACCTAACGTTTGTAGGGCAATAAAACTGAAACTATTGCACTTAAACAATTAAATTTTATTTTAAAACCTCCCTTTGTTAATCAGTCTTTAAATTTTTTATAATTTTAGGAACAATCATAGGGTAATTATTATTCTAGAGATATAAGAGTAAAAAACGTCCCACCACCCTGTCTTACCCTCTGGTTCGGGTAAGATGGGTTACCCCTAGGTGGCAAGTGGTAGTTGCTTCATCGTCCTCGTCGTCCACACCAGCACAGGAACAATGTGCCCAACGAGCCCCATCGTTTTTTTTTTCTTTTTTAAGACTCCTGCTTTTTTTAAATCGTTTTTTCCAGTTCTTTTTTATACATTGACTCAGTAACAACGACTGATCTTCCTCGTTTACGAGTCACGCGCGAATTTTTACGACTTGCTGGACGGAGCAATATTTGATGTGGACTAACAACTGAAAATTTTGACTGTTGTGGAGTAGTTGGTATACTGTTTATTTCTGGTTCATCAACACACGTGGAATAGCCAGATCGATGAAACAATCTTTGCCGGCTTCTTGTTTTTGAACGTTAAAGTGTCTTTGGTTGAACGTACGTAAAGTCGAGTCTCCATGCCCAATATATAGCGACAAAGCTTGTTCTCTTTTTCTTCTGTGAAAACAGGTTGTTTAGGAAACCTTCACCTTAATACTTGCAGATGAAGATGGGGCCGTATCTCGCGCGCTCCTTCTTCTTTTCCTTCTAGAGTAGTCTGAAGAACTGAAAATATCTTTGCTGCTAGCATATACCCCATTTTACCTTCTACAACGGCTTCAACAGCTTTTCTCATACTCTCTTCCGTCCACTCGCCTCTATTTGTCGTTCTCTTGTATTTTTTCACCATCCTGAAAAAAAAGCCGCGCTTGCATTCCACAACCAAGTCACATGCATACATACACTCACAAACAAGCATTTATAGAGAGATACATCAACACAGAAACTCGAAACGTATACTAAAACTTAGAGCGGGCAAGATGGGGCACACATACCCCATCTTACCCTCCTAGGTCTCGATGTATTAAAAAATAAAATCAAAATTAACAATACACAAGACAGAAATGATCCAGTTTTTACCTGCTAGCGTAATCGTCCCACTAATTCTACTAATTTTATAAATGCGTACGTCTGTATGTATGCTTTTATTCTTTTACCCAAAATCTTTACGAAGAGGTAGTGCCATGCTACATTGCAGCGGAATGGGGCCGGTACGATCGGGGAGGTACCTGTTGCTCACATGATGCCGATATACATACATACATGATATCTTCGGGTGCGATGCAGATGATGTCATGTTATATGTGGTTTGTGAGTACGTGGTGGCCGATTGGAGGGGAGAAAGAAAGGACGGCCACGCATTGGCACGGTAATTATGCGGATATTTTTGGGCATCGCTTGTCTAAAAAAATCTGCGATTACTCCCCCCCCCCCTATAAACGACTACCGACGCCCATTAACATCCACATAATTACTTTGGACAGCATTTATAGAGAGTCGACACAGAAACTAGAAACGTATTCTTCAAAAACTTAGAGCGGGCAAGATGTGACACACATACCCCAGCATAAAAAATGCCATTGAAAGTAACAGTTGAGCCAACATTTGGAGCTACTGTCTTCATTTTATTTACATATGATTTTATATTTATTTTTATTTGACGACCGGCTGTCTCTGTTGGTAAAGTGGCGGTTAGTCCGCGTCTTACGTGTGAGGTCACGGGTTCGATTCCCGCCAAGGTCATTGATGTTTATATATGTACTATATGTATTTCTATAATAAAAATCTTAAATATACAGGATTTCTTAAATATATAAAAATATTAAATAAATTTTTCGTTGTCTCATAACACAAGTCCTTACGGTACTTAGCACAGGGCTAGGCTAACGTCGCCATCATGGTTCAAGCCTTGTCATGGTGGTGGGGCTTAGTAGCCTGGGGTGAACCCAGGCGAAGCCAATTGCACCGAGGGGGATTTTTGCACCCCTCTTATAAGAAGAGGGGACCTAAGAGCAATAGGAGGTGGCGCTTTTGCGCATGGGGCAAGGGGCGAGGATGGGAACCTCACCCCATTGCACTGTCCAAAAGTCGGCGGGGTTGTCCTCTAGTGCTGGGCAACCCCATCTGTGGAGGTGGATATTGGTCGCTTAGGGGACTGACTAGCCATCGAAGTGCCCTGATGATTGTTGTTCCGGGGCACCTCACCAAGGGCGGCACTGATAGCGCTCGCGGTGGTCTTTGGGGGTATTCGGCAGTATCATGTGCCGCGAGTCCCACACACCACTGGACCCCACCCAGGGCCGGTGAAGGCGCGTAAATGCGTTTCCCCTCGTCAAAAAAAAAGGCTATGCTAACGTGGTGTGATAAGTCCACAGGTATTATATTATTATATGTGTGTGTAGAGGCGTTATAACCGCCGGCTGGACATCATATTATTTTCATTTAAGGTGTGACATTTATCATACAAAATCCCACAAATATTAAACATATCACCAAATCTTATATTCAAGTCTTGTATACAACAAACCTTTAAGCAAATAGCTTTAGTAAGCTAAAGTCTTAAAAAGTTCATATCTGGAAATAAGTGAAGGGGCGATGATGTTCATTTGTTTACGACACTTTTTATCAAGAACTAAACATTGTGCTTACGTGCGTGTTATTAAATAGGAATATCAAATAAACATTGTGTTTACGTGCGTGTTATTAAATAGGAATATGAAATAAACGTTGTGCTTACGTGCGTGTTATTAAATAGGAATATCAAATAAACATTGTGCTTACGTGCGTGTTATTAAATAGGAATATCAAATAAACATTGTGCTTACGTGCGTATTATTAAATAGGAATATCAAATAAACATTGTGCTTACGTGCGTGCTATTAAATAGGAATATCAAATAAACATTGTGTGCTTACGTGCGTGTTATTAAATAGGAATATCAAAGAAACATATTTTGAAACAAAAAAGGATATGACGCGCGATATAAAAGAATATTTTTTACCTGCAAAGAAAACTAAACTATTAAATTATGAGGTTATTTATATGTTTACTTAGTATTAATAATAATAATAAAATTAATTATTTAAGTTACCATGACTCATTGGACTTGGTTATTACATACATAACAATTTTTCATAAAAATAATTACTATAAATATCATCATCATCAGCCGGAGCACGTTCACTGCTAGACATAAGAGCCCACAGAGCGCCACAGGTCGCGGTCACGAGCCACTTGCATCCAGCGGCTCCCCGCCATGTGCACCAAGTCGCCAGTCCATCGGGTAGAAGGCCGGCCCACACTCCGTCTACCGATGCTTGGCCGCCACTCGAGAATAAATCTATATTTTTACATAATTATAATAATTTATAATACACGATTCACTGCTTCGCCAGACCTTTTGCTCATGATAGCCTAAAAGCAGTTCACGCGCGCCACCGCCAGCACGCACAATAGTATTGAGATCACCAACAGCATCCTGAATGCATTATCACATTGAACACGAAGAGTCACTGTACCGTTTTTGGGAATATTTCACGTATAGACTGCACGTGTAGAAAAAGTACAATATGCTCCGAATAGTATTAATTTATCACCGTGTGAACTACGTACAAACATATCTATTAACATATAATAATAATAAGGTCGTCCTAGCCGAATTTCGGCTACAGCGGCCATCTTTATTAAGAAGAGCCATCTGCACAGGAAATATTACAGTGCAAGTGTTTGCACAGGCATAAGTGCACCCTCTATTCTTTTATTCTCGTATTCCGATAAAAGGGCGAGCAGACACGTCCGAAGAAATATCTGGGACAGGACTTAACATGCTATCCGAGCGGCACGGGAGTGTTCCACTACCAAGTTACCAACTCCGGACTTAATAAAGAAATAACTCTTGTCGAATATAAGAAGCTGATACATTTCTTACGTGGTAGCTGCGGTGTAGATACAGCCAGGCTGGTCATTCACTGTGTAACGTGGCACATTAAACACTCTCATTAATCTGGGGAGTCTAAATCGTATAGAATCCTGTAAATTCTTCTACACACTATTCAAAATAATCCTGTAAGATCACGAGCATCTACTTTTGATTTTATCTTTTTGTAGCATAAGTATGCAAACGTTGAATCGGATCCTTTTCATTAGTACCGACTCCCATGGACATTGGCATGATTGCACGCAGATGCCCTGACGTCCTATCATCCCCGCGCCTCCCAATGGGCCAACGGCTACTCGTAAACCTCTCATAAGGCTTACAGTGGTATCAAGTGAGCGAGAGATACTTCCCCGGTCGCGCCGGCCCAATTCCGTTGCATAGGAGAATGTTGTATCATGCACCATGCATAGCGCTACTACCTCCTGTGCATCTTCCTAATGACACTACCTCTTCCTATCTTATGTATATTTGGCAGCGGGATTGTCTGAATCGCCGTACTTCATTAAGGCTATCCATTTTCATACACAGGACCGGTATGTGTGTGCCGAATACTACTGGAAGGCAGCGAAAATGTTACATAAAATTAAATTTTATAGTGGTCTAATTAGACACATATACGGAGAATTATATAGCCCATCCCCTTATTGTTCCCATCTCACCCGAATTGAGTATTTATCTAGCACCTGACTACCGCTGAATTATTATTAGAATTACGTCAAATATTTGTAATGTTTTCCCAAAATATTCCACGGCGTACAGATAAGGAAATACGTTAATGCCTGTGTTGACGCTACTTGTTTGTGGATGGATCTAGTCGTAGGGGGGTCGACGTCGCCTGATTATATTTGCACAACCTAACGTTTCTACTATTATCTGTGGCGACGTAAATCTCTATTTTTAACACTAGAAAACAACGTTGATAATCACAACGTTGTCACCATCATTATCATCGAGGTGACGCCAAGAACTTGTCTGTCTGTTGTATGAATATACTATCATCATCCCGCGGTTTCACCCGTATAGCTCCCGTACGGCTTTCCTAGATACATGGACCATTAAATTTTTTTTTTCAATTCAGCCCAGTAGTTCCTGATTAGGGTGCTAAAAAAACAAACTCTTCAACTGTATACTATTAATAAAGATTTTCATTTTAAACATAACTATCCTGATTTTTTCACAAATTATGTTTCTTAGCATTCCATGTGTTTGTCAACTTTTACTCTTTAAAGGCTACTTTTGTAAATAATTCGAATAGTTGATAGCATTATTGAACGATAATTGACATTTGTAATAACAGTGATAAAGAAATTTACTGCACCTTTTAATATTTGCGTAGTCAACAGGTATACAATGTAGACATGACTGAATTACTCAAAAATATTTAGGTATACGAGGTATTATTAACACGTTTCCAAAGTACTGGTCTTAACAATTATCTCTCGGGATTCCTTCCTCATCATATTCAAATACATGTTATTCAACTCCTATTATCCATTTTAAGGTTTGTCAATAGGAGATTTTATATTTTACAATATTTCTCTTCAAGACCATGGAAATACTAAAATCTATTGTGAATGATAAAGGCTCAGGTAATTTAGAAAAGTGAGTGTGTACTTATGTGCACGCGTTATAGGTTATACTTCTATGGCATAACAAGAGAAAAATTAAAATTTTGACAATAGCTTATATATATTGTATCGGTTTTTCGTGACGGTGTGCGCGCGCAAAGTATCTATATTCTCTTTATGAATAATACTTTGAAATGCATTAGTTTGACCATGGTCTTTGGTGATTACGTTATAAGATAGATTGACTACACGTTCTGTGCTCTACGGGTTTATATCAAACTGAGTCGCAGACAAAAACTAGTATGTTACACAAAATTTATTATTACAAATGGTGTAGTAGTTTTCCGTGATGTTCACATAAACATATTTACAAATTTATATTTGCATAGATTTTGATAAAATTGTGAAACGTCATTTACACATCTTTTATAATGTGCAAACTTAGCAAGCTTTACTTTAAAAATAATGCGTACTTACCCGGTTTTTAGCGCTTATTAAGTTTGTTTAATGTCTGGTTTAGTCCAGTAGGTACAATAATCTTGAATAATTCTTTTCGGCCTACTTAGACACAGGCATACGGCATGTGAGCCAACGTGCGAGCACCTTTTTGTTTTGTTGATGCGGGGAAACGCATTTACGCACCTTCACCGGTCAAGTGGTGTGTGGGGCTGGCTGCGCATTATAGTGCCGAATACCCACAAAAATGTCCGCGTGTGCCATCCGTGCCACCTATAATAATGTGCCCCTAATAACAAATCCCTGCCCGCGGATTACTCCCTAAGGGATCGCCTCCACCTCAGATGGGTTAGTCCCGTACTACGTGACAACCCCACCTACTTTGGGACAGTGCAATGGGGTGAGGTTCCCATCCTCGCCCCTTACCCCGTGCACATTGGCGCCACTTCATTTTGTTCTTATGTCCCCTCTTCTGATAAGAGGGGTACAAAGAGCGCCTCCTTCTCCTGCTCTTTAGTCCCCATCTTCTTATGAGAGGGGTACAAATAGTAACTAACTCTTCGTGCGAGCACCTCCCAAACCAGATACAACCATCCAGTGAAATGGAGCAGCTGGTTGGTTCAAGGCTTTCCCGGACCTGTGGCCGTGTCCACACACTCTCGCTCACACAAGAAAGTAAAAGCTATGTTGTCGTGTTTCGTGTGGCAAACGAGCAATCGGAGCATTTTGATGGCTACCGACGCCCATGGACATTCGCATGACTGTAACGCATATGCGTTGCCCTCCTATCCATCCTTCCTCCAATGGACCATCAGCTGTTCTCAAACCGCACGAAATGCGACATCGACGCGGTCCCTCCCTCCGTTCGTGCTGGCCCAATTCCAAAAGGAAGTAGTGTCATTCACCATGCGGGGCACAACCTCCACCAATGCAGTTTGGCATTACCTCTTCTTTGTGAAAATCTATTTGCCTATTGGAGCGATTGAAGTGAGAGAGGGAAGCGCATCTGCGTAACCTCTTGTGCTAACACTCATGGGAGGGTGGCAAATAAATACCTGCAACTACTTTTTCCCCTTATGATATGTTAAATCTATAACATTTTCTAAATTTATAAAAATATCAAGTATCGCCATTTACACATCCGATGTCTAGTGCCTGCAACACAAGTCCTTATGGCACAGAGTATGGGGATAGACTAGTGGCGTGTAAGCACACAAATATTATAACTATTGTGTGTTCATCTTACACATACACCGCGATATGGAAAAAACTTTAGCATAGAGATCGTCCTCCCACCTCGTCCGTGGGCACCAGGCAGTAATCATCAGATACGGTGCCGTGCAAGTCTATTATTAGTCAACCGGGTGTAGGGTATAAAAGGTAATTCTTTTAAACGACCCGCAGAAATTGCAACAATGCTCGCCCTGGTGACACATTAAAACTGAATAATGCGTTTATTAGTCATGTATTCATTACCATTGACTTGAAAAGTGATTTAACCTAATTCTGAATTAGGCTGACATGACCAGGGAGGTAGCTATATTTTTGCGTTTCGTACGCTTTGTGTGCTGGTGGCCCATTGGAGCATAGGAGGAAAGATGGGTAATGCGTCTGCATGACAATAGTACGGATGTTTATGGGCGTCGGTAGTCGGGAGAAGGTACCAATGTTTCGTTTAGTCCCCTGAAGTATAAAATGAAAGCAATAAAATACCATGAGACTATCACGTGCTGTAGTGGTAGGTAAGCATGTTCCACCACATATCATGAGGTTCGTGGGTTTGATTTTTGTTACGGTTGTTAGGTAGTCGTTGGTGTTATACTCCCATGCCTTGGTAAGCATGTAAGGCCATTGGTTCTGCGCATGATTTCAGTCCGTGAATCGAGAAGGCATTTTTGTCCGCGTACAAAGTTGTGCATAGTGCACAAGTTTTACATGTATATATGTATATATATGTATATATATATATATATATATATATATATATATATAATATGTCCTCTGGCATCGGCGAATCATTATAGAGCTGGGCGTATCCAAGATTCGGCTAGGAGAATTTTCTCTAGATTCTCAAGAAAGAAAGTGTAAAGATAATAGAGAAGCTTAGGTATTGGCGTATCTTGAGACCTTCAGAAAAAGGAAATTTTAAGGATAAGGATATAAGTATTCTAGCTATCCGTGTCAGATTTGCCAGGGAATCACATGGATCAGACTGCTTAATTAATTATACAGTGAAGCCTCCTTAGTAATCGACCGGAAACTAAACGAACATCCGTTCAGCTGATCTTGAGAAAATCAAACAAACACAGATTTTGGCGACTTTGTTTTATAGTATGTTTTTTATATAAGTGGCGAATGGACACACTTGCGAGGGTGTCTCTGAAAATATGCCTCTCCACAGGAGCGCAGGAAACAACTGGAGGCCCTCGCAGCCCGTGGCACCCTGCGCCCACACAACCAACCAACGTCAGTCCACCAGGAAAGCCGTCTAAGGCTTCACGACATTACACGAAAAACCCAGACTAGTACGAAAACGTGTACGAAAAAGGTCGAGGACGGAGTATGGACCAATCCACGTTACAGTGGAACATTATTCGAATGCAACAAGCGTGGCTCCGTTTCAGGAGCCCGTTCGGTCGCTACGTAAGTGACTCCTGGACAGCTGTGAAGCCAGCCTAACATTTCGTCTCCCGCTGCGGGGCCGTTTCTCGACAACCTTTGTTCGCCAGCGGCTAATGTTTCTGCGAACAATATGGCCTGCCTAGTCCCACCGTAACTTGCTGATTTCATGCTACGTCAATTACCCTGGCTATCTCGTGAATCTATTCGTTTCCCGGAAGATAGCAGCTCAGTTTGTAAGGGCATTTCTGTATTTACATACTTTCTAGGTGATACAGTGAGATTACTCAATACAAAAAAAAACTGAAGCTCAAAAATACTGAACAAAGCCTAATTTGACTTTCAAACTTGAAATGTCAATGACCTCATGTCGTAATTGGTGACTTTGCAGTAAAGCATGAATGTTACAGAAAAAGATTGTGCCAGCAATCGAGGATCCAAATTCGGTTCATATCATGAGTATGTATTTCCATTGGACTGAATATGAAAGAAGGGTATGGCGTTTGCATAGCAATTATGCGGATGTTTATGGGCATCGGTAGTCCTTACGAGGCTCCGACAGCTCAATCTCGACCCTTATACTTCCCACTGATGTAATAATTTATTGACCTACGCGACCAGGTCTCTTCGTTGCAGTCGAGTAGGTAAATACATTAACATTCGACTTCTAGGCATCATCTTAGGAGTCGAGTGGGTTAATATATTAATGTCAATGTATTTACCTACTCGACTGCTATTAAGAGTCCAAGAAGTCGCGTAGGTTAATTATTAAGTAGACCCATCTGATCTGGGATCAACATGGTACCGTTTTTCTAATAGTTAAGGGGGAGAAACGAGTAATCGGAGCCTCTTGACGACTACCAACGCCCATAGACATTGCCTTAGAGAGCGCGTTAAGCCTTCGGTTCTCCGCCTGATTTCTATTCGGTCGTGTCGGATTGCCGTCCCATCGGAACAGGAGAATAAGAGAACAGGAAGTACTTGTATCTGCGCAGGCACTTGTGCACTATAATATGTCCTGCGCAGTTGGCACGTCTCTATAGAGATGTTGGGATTCATAATAATGTCGTCCTAACAGAATTTTGGCCACCGATCGCGGATCATCGAGGTTTGCCTAGCTCACATAATACTGCCGTAACGGTTTGGTATTCATACACCCGAAGGGGAGGACGGAGGGGTTAGGGCCCCCTGGTTATGATCCACTCCATGACACAAACATTCGCATCTCTGCCACCTGCGGGGGAAAGGGGGAGCTGTAATGGGCTCCTCTATGCTACCACTGCACTAGTAAAAGTCCGAAAAAAGTCTAACCTATAACACCTCTATTTTTTGCGTCGGAATTCATGCTAGTAAACAAACGTTCAGTATGTTGGAGTGATACAGTAGCAAATATCCACACACACAACTTTCGCATTCATAATAATAGTACATTAGCGATAAACATATCGCTATATAATATATTAGCAAAATCTGTAAAAACGTCAGTAATGACATTATTCAACATGATGTAACAACGACAAGGGCATTTACTCCGTCTGGTGGTAGAACTTCACGTTCCTGATGTAACAGACCTTCAATCTGTATAGAATTCAACAATATAACAGCGATATTGGTAAACTCAGATGTGCAATTAAAAAAGTATGATCGGGATTGGAATTGATCAAAGCGTTTGGACTGTACTTATTTTTAAGTATACTTAGTTTGGCAATAAATACTGTTACAATTAAAAAAGAAAAATATCACATTTGAATTTGTAGTCTGTCTTTTTTTTTGTATTTCATTTTCATTCACTATTGTATTTTCACATTTTGAGGCGAATACATTGTACAATATTTTCCGGTGCTAAAATGGAGTGGGGTGATAAAGTGAACAGAATCGCTGTGATTGCGTTGCACAAAGTAGATCTGGAAAGAAATGCAATTTTTAAACTCTCCGTACATTTGGTGTTATAAGTCAAATGATTTGTACCGTTGTACCTATCAACAGGTACGACGAGACTTCCTTTGTTTGTGACAGAGAAGGATCTGGCCGTACTCGTAGTGTTCGTACTAAAAGGGTGGTCAAAGCAGTGTCCGAGAGCAAAAGATTTTGTCTCGGGAAATGAAGGTAGCGCCCAGAACCATGTCTCGTACTTTAGAGATGGGTTAGGACTTGCAGCCTATAAGAGATACTTCAGTGACGATTTGGTGGGGTGTTAGCTATGAAGGACTGACTTTATATAATGAATATTTTTGTGAAAAGGGTATCAAAACTTAGGCACAAATGTTTCAATATACCATTCATTCATGAAAGGTAGTTAAGCTCCTTAATAACGCCATGTTCAATAACCAAGTACGATCCTCCCAGCAAGACCAGGACCATAGGGTAGACCAGGACATAAAGCTTGATACACCCAATCTTGGTTAAAATGAACCGTAGTCGGGAACATTCGTAGAACTGAATCCAGGCTAGATCAGAGCGCTCAGAGCGATATGATAATTTGGAGTCCCTAAAACAATCATCATTCGGTCGGGACTTCATAAGTCCTTACCTTATCCCGCTGGATTATGATCTATGGTCAGTTTTAGAGAGTACTTGCTCCAAACGCCGTGAAAGAATTTCGCATGGAAATAGTGTGTGCTTCTACCGATAACTGGCTTCAACGTTTGAAGCACTGTATTGCAGCCAATGGAGACCGCTTCGAATAAGCCTTTTATATTTTTAATTATTTTATATTTGTGTATTAAGCTAAGACACTGTAAAAGTAAGTGTTTTCTTTTCTTTGTTACAACATTTATGGCAAGACTAGATATAGGGGAAGACCGAGCTGACGGAGCCACTTAATAACTACCTGCGCTAGTGCCATGCTACATTGAAGCCGAACTGGCCCAGTAGGACCAGGAGAGTTATGTACCTCTCGCTCACATACCGTCTTAAAGTCACAGCTAGCCTGTAACTTTTCGTGTGGAATGTGAGTAACAGGTGTCCCATTGGAGGAGAAGGAGCGATGGAGACAACGCGTCTGCATGACCCTATGCAACAGAATTGGGCCGGTACGACCGGGGAAGTACCTCTCTCTCACTTGATACTGGCGTAAAGGAATAGCGTCGCTGTCGCGTTTCGTGCGGTTTGTGCCCATTGTTGGGTGGATGACAGGGGGCAACGTATCTCCGTAACAATCATGCGAATGTCCATAGGCGTCGGCAGTCATCAAAAGGCTCCGATTTCTCGTTTGCCCCCTTATGCTATAGAAAAAAATATTTTTGTACTGTGTATTAAGCCACGACATCGATCTTTAAATTTTAAACTAAGTTCATTTCGCTGTTTTGTTTCATTCTTTTTTATATTTGTTTCAAATTTATATACTCTGCTTTTTGATGAAACATCTGATAGCTGTGTTAGATACACATAACAAACGGTACGGCCTCAAAGCCATGAGATGAGGACACCCTGTGTGTGTCCGTCGGAGACGTGTTAGTTGTTAGCTTGCCGGTATACTCCTCAGCTAGAGTCCATCTCCTAGGGTGGCCACACAGCCCTGGAGGGCTGACGTAACCCAGCAACACATTCATTTATTTATATATATTTAGTATAATTAATTATTTATTGACTATTGACTATCACAGTCGCCTCTAGATATACCTGCAACTACTGCTGCAGTGTGTCCGTGTGCTGGCACAGATAGGCTGCGAGCGGTGCGCGAAGAATAGACGAGTATAACCGAAGAGCAGCGCGTGGCGCGAGAAAATCTTGTTACACTTTCTTCGCAAAATTGTAATTCTCTTCCATCCTCCAATGTATATATTAATGTATGTACAAGGAACTTCCTTCCAAAAAGATGTTAAAATTGTCCTCTGTCCATCCATCAGACCATACTGATAAAATCTGACCGCGAGATAAAAAATATCGTTCCAGAAAGACCTAATATTGCTCAAATTGACCTTTGTCGTGGCCCAAGCAGAGGACGGATATAGGCTGATGATGATAATGATTGAGCAGATAGTTACAGTTTAATATTAATAGGTGTAGATGCTGAAGACAGCGCCGGCGACACTGACGTCAGCAAGTTATCTTATAATGTACATTCGTCTGAGAATGCTCATCTGTTGCTGAGCTAATATTTATCATTTACCGATATTGTGTGCAGCGGCGTTTCCTGTGCAAATTTAGTTGCAGTTTCCTTACAAATAACAACATTATGTGTTTATACACAAAACATCATCAGATAGAACAGTTTATCCTGCGCCAAGCATGGCTAAAGTGTTCGGGATAAACAGAGTGGTTAGAAACTTTTTGGGATAGCTGCACAGGTTCTTTTTAACGTATGGGCCCCGCTTGCACATGAGATTTAATAATTTCTTGTACAAACTTTAACACGCGTTAAACAGACGATTTAGCACCATGGATCACATTTTCACCATAAGTCAAGTTGTACGAAAGAAATATGAGTACAATCAGTCGCTGTGCCTTGCCTTTGTGGACTATGAAAAAGCGTTTGACTCTGTCGAAACCTGGGCTGTTCTGGAAGTTTTACAGTGATATCAGGTCGATTGGCGATACGACGAAGAACTGAGAGCATTGTATGACTCTGCCATTATGTCCGTTCTGATACCGGGAGGTCAAACAAGGCCAATCCACTTGCATCGAGGTGTGCGACAGGGGGATGTCATTTCCCCAAAACCGTTCATAAATGCTTTGGAGGACGTCTTTAGAACTTTAAAGTGGGCAGAATGCGGCATAAATATTAACGGCGAGTAAGTCCCACATCTACGTTTCGCCGACGATATCGTTGTGTTGGCCTAATCGCTAGAGAGCTTGCAAGAAGTGTTGCACAGCCTAAATGAATCCTTCCGACGTTTTAACCTTAGGATGAACTTGGACAAGACAAATATCATGTCCAACGTACAAGTTCTCCCTAGGCCGGTCAACGCCGATGGTGCTATTCTTGAAGTCATAGACGAATACGTTTACCTCGGGCAACTATTGCAATTAGGTAGATATAGTTTCGAGAAGGATTCAGTTGGGTTGCGCAGCATTCCGGAAGCTTCGTCACATTCTCACGTCACCGATACCGCGGAGTATGAAGACGGAAGTCTTCAACCAATGCGGTCTCCTCGTGAAGACCTACGGGACCGAAACGTGGCCTCTTAATTTAGGACTGGTCCGCAAGTTTGCGGTAGCTCAACGGGCTATTGAGCGTGCTAGAGAACTAAAGTATCCGATATCACGCGGCGAATAGGCTCGCTGGAGTAGCGATGGGCTGCTCACACACTCAGAGGAACAGATGGCAGATGGGCCAGTAAGGGCCAGACCCTTGGAGGCCGCATTTAGTAAAACGAAGTGTCTGTCGACCGTTCACCAGGTGGGAAGACGATCTGAGTGCAGTAGCCGGGATGGATGCGAGTAGCAGGAGGAGGACCGATAAGGGCTGATACTGATTGATTGATTATTATGTTCATTGACGCGAGTTTTGATTGATCTTTTTGCTTGTCCTATATAAGAGAGACCACGGTCGCAATCAAGTTTATATGCTCCTGCACCTTAGGGGGATGTGGCATCTCCCTGAAGATAAAAATGACTTCTATTTAGGCTCGCTTGAGGATGTAGCCAATTTTGTCAGTGACCCCTTTTATGTATGGTAGCATTGCAGGTAGGTGCTCGGCGATGGCGGGTTACACTCAGTGTCTGTGATGCAGTCAGGGAACTCGAAGCTTGTTGTCTCGCAGAACTTGCTTGACATGTTGAAGTTCGACGTCTACTTAGGTGTTGCTTATCACAGATACCTCATGCTCTCTGAAATAAATAGTTATGTCGGTGTACGCGACGAATACAGGTTCTCAGCATTGGACAATATAAAAAGTGTACATTAATAATTTTGTGACCATTTAGGGTTAGTATTCCAGAGCTTGCCATACTTTTTTTTTGGTGACGAAGGGGAATGTATTCACGCATTACGCACACATTCTCGGAGCCCGGGTAGACCCCAGACTTATGTTGTACTCGGCCATTGGGTAGCAATACCAACTAAACTCCTACGGAAGCCTTCAGCCGCTATTAGAGATCCCGGTTGAGCCTAGTGAGCGCCCAACGCGGAAACCGACTCCTCCCCCTTGACAATGACGACATTGACCTCGAAGGAACGGAGAGCGAAGGAACGGAGAACCGTATATAGCGGTGGTCCGAGAGTGTCTCAACCTTCGTCTCCACCCTCTACTCTGCGTATGATGGCCGGCGTGGTGAAAGTGACGTCCACTTACATGACATGGCCCCCATCACGTGACCCGCCGGCCTACCTGCATCCGCGCACACCGCACAGTGAGCGGTGGTGGAACATCCGCCGGACTTGTGGCTAGGCTGATCGCAGCGGTAGCACAACGTGCTGCAGTCAGTGCCTCCGGGGCTCGAACTAGACACGCGCCCCATCCCCAGGCAACGGTAGCAGTGCCTGGGGAGCGCCATCATGAGGTGGACGCCAACTCGGCTCCACCCCACCACGAATCTCCCGGCCTGCAGCAACTTTTCAGTTGCCGGAGCTCAAAATGGGCTGTGCCCGAGCCAAACTGCCCCGTGCGTAGGTTCCGCGCACGAACCTGGCCCGGGTTACAGCCCCCATGCTCGGCCACCGCGGTCACCAGTCATTCCACGGTGACTGCGTCGCTCAGGCCCGAGAGCCTTAGGTCAGCCTTCTTCTCGGACCTGAGCACCTCCGCTTCCTTAGCCAGCACATCCGTCAGCCAGGCAATTCAATCAGCCTCGCCCCCGTCGCCGACTGACGAATTCGATGCGGGCCTATGCCCAGCTCCTGTAGGACGACCTTTCCCTCCGCGTTGAGTAAGGCGGAAGCGTAGGTCGCCACTTTTGCAACTGCCTACGGCCGCAGCTTTAAAATCACGGCCGACGAGCGTGGCAGTGATAGCATCGACTTCACCGATTCTGTCGTCGTAGCCGGCGCCGCAGAAGCTGCCGGTTTGTCCTTCTTTTTAGCCGGCGGCGCTGGCGCCGCTGGCTTCTTCGCCGCCTTGCGTTTGACGACGTCAGTCCAAGCCGTTCCAGTCCCTCCTCCTGGGTGGCGTGTTCCTCTTCGCCCTTATCTGCCGTTGGGCCAGCAGCTTTGCTCTGAGGTGGAGGGAACCGAAGGCTGTCCACTCCTGGCCGCTCTTTTACCCCTTGCCTTTCCTCTTTTATGTTTGGAGTAATGCCGGGAACTCCTGCCGGTCTGTACGCTCCACCTCTGTGACAGTGACCTCCGTCACCCTCTGATTCGCAGCAATAGCCGCCCTCGTTTCTTATGCCAGGGGTTTGCAATCCCCGGCGAGAGGAGGGCGGCATGGTGGGACAGGAGGGAGCCGCATCAATGGACCCGAGATGCGTGCATCCACGATGTTTCCCACCAACTGGGCAACCTTCTTCATGAAATCGGACGAGTTCGGTACCCCTCCGGTCCCTTCGGCCGACTTTTTCCGCGCCTCCTCGAAATCTCACCTGTGGGCAGGGACCTACGCCCGCACAACCTACCGCCTACTTTATTTTAGAGGCGAATCCTCCCTTTTAGTTGAATGATTTCCCGGTCAAAACCATTTTGAGGTAGAGATTCGCCCCTGCAGCCGATATTACTTATTCTGCACCACATTTCTCAACATCGTCTAAAACGACCGGAACACCCGTCTGACTTACTGCCACCTCGTTATCCTTGAGGAAAGCCAGCCTCTGTAGAGCCTCCTCTTCCCTCTTGTTTTCTATTCGCGCTCTGAGCGCCACCCTAGCTCCAGCAACCATGCGCGCTTTGCCTCTTTTGGCAACGCAACGCGACCTCAACCCGACCGAGCCCGTGTCTGATCCAGATTCTCCAGACCCCTCTGTAAATAGGCGTTTACGCCCCAGCTCCTCAGACAAAGACGCCAACGACGATAAGTCTTCAAGCACATCGAAGTCCACCCCTACTACTCCCTGGCGACCCCCGCCTCTACCCCTTAACGAAATCGTCCCCCCTCCCCTAAACCCATTCCCCCCTCAAGATATTTTCACGCCACAGAAGATGTAAACAGCAACCGAAACACAAGATCACACAAACAAACCAAACACAAGGCCCGCCAAAGTTTCATCAAATTAAAATTTTATGTAAATAAAACTTAATGTAAAAAATGGGAATCAAAACCACGCACGTCCGACACAGATAAAAACACCACCCAGAGACGCAGAACGACACCGAAACAACACCAAGAACAAAAAACGCCACAAGCAAGTCGCCTATACACCCCTGCCCCGGGACCGAACGGTCAAGCCAGGACAAGTCTATATCGACAACTTAAGTACTTACTTTTCTAGTACAAGAGCCGAGCCACAAAAATAGGAATATCTCGGCAGGCCGACTTCGCACCAGAAAAAATTTAACAACAAAAAATTTACCTTTTGATAGCCGCCACTGACACTACATATCCCAGCACTGAATAATGGCCTGTACTGGAAAGTACCCTGTACTGGAAGTCCAGAGCTGTAAGTAATATATATATAAAAAGAGCCAAGTATGGCAACTTGCCGTATTGCCATGCAGCCGATTTTGGCTGACACAACCGGGAAGGATTGTGGCTCATATCCACCGGATAACCTACTGCTCTACTCACAAACCGATCAAGGAAGGCAACGCATCGGCATAGTAATTGTGCAGATGTTTATAGGTGTCGGTAGTCACGTAAAGTCTCGTTTCTCCCCCATATTATGACAAAAACATAACAAAAGTTTGAGGAAGTTCATTTTTTCGTTCGCCAATAGATCCAGCAGTTGACACATTCACTCTTAACAATTCATATTGTTGTGCATTTTGTGCAATAAGAGTGATCGTTTCGATTCAAATCGTATAGATTTAATTTTATTTGTGTCACTCTCACACAGGGTCGGTATGCACGTAAATGCATTTCCCCGCAATGTAAAAAAAATATACCCTCTTGGCTTACCCAAGCGGCGTGGAATTCATTACCCAGTATCCTGCGGAAAATTATAGGGCAAACTTGATTATGTGTCTTGAGATGGTTTCGCATTTTAGTGTTCAATTGGAAAGCAATTTAATTTGAAAAAAATCACGAGGTTTTAGTGTTCAATTGAAAAGTCAAAATAAAAACCTTTCGACCTGTACCATGGTAAATATCATGCGATACATTAAGTAATTATTAATATAATTCAAACAACACGTACAAAAGCATCTAAATTTAGAACAATCGTCGAGAAATATAAAACAAACATGGAATACGCAGCGTTGATACGTGATTCGTATCAGTGACGTGCACTCATTACACTATATAATGAGGCGATGAACTTGATTTCCACTTGTTCTTATTAAGTAACAGAAGTTGTCGCTTATATTCCTTCACATTATCAGGAATAAAGGTATTAAGGTAAGACTAAACATCTTTTTAGACCAGTATGACATCACTCGGCTGAGTTCCTGAATAAGTAAGTATTCGAAAAACGAACTTGGAAAAAAAAAATCTTTTGCGCATTTATTAATTTTGAACGTGTATTCGAAATTTGAATTTAAATCTTTCCTGCGTAACAAAAGTCTCTGTTTTATTCAAAATAATCTATTCCCGAAAAACGTTACTTATATTATTTAATTATTTAAAAATATTATTTATGAACTATAAATAATATTTTTAAACCCAAATTTACTGGCAGGAAGCCATATAAATTTTGGTAGCGTGGTATAAATAATCATTTTAATGTATTTCTCGATACTATATGCTTACAAATTTCTTTTATAAATTACTTCTCATTATCTATAATCACGATTAAATAACCATATTTTATATTAAATATATAGCACATTATATGCAATATATTTTGTATACAATATATTCCATAATAGCTACTTTAGTCGTAGAAGTTATGTTATGAAGCACATGAGTACTGTGCGTTATAAATTTACCAAAAAATATCACAATAGTTAGTCATTACTGTGGATTCGTCTTAATTTATAAATTAGGGCTAATAGTTCGGCCAGAATTACGCTGTTTAGTTAGACTGCAAAAACAGGGTCTATGTTAGGCCTCCATCCTAATTAACTTACAAGACAAAATAGCACCCGTGGGATTTTAGAATCCCACCCTGGAGGATTCTTGTTAAAATACTTGCTCTCTTTGCTATAAAAAATATCATAAGAAGGCGTAAATGATAACTAACGGTGTAATTAATAAAATTTTGACTCATGATCTAGCTCTTTATAGCTTTATCAGTTAAATTGTTTTTTTGTAAATATTTCTAAACCCACAATAAAATAATAAGAACAATAGTTACTTATAACAGCTTGGTACTTATTGCTAAACTACGGTATCAGCCTGTCGTTTTGATGCTTCTGACTCCTGTTAGTGTTAAATTTCTTCAGAATTGCCAACTACAGAGAACGACCGAGCACAATTGTATTATAATATAGCAGTTAGCAAAAAAAAACCGAACGAAAGATTAAAAATAATTATAGATTCATTCGATTTATAAATTCATATTAATTAGCTTCGCTTATTTTCAAACTATTTTAAACGATATTCGTAACATAGCGCGAGAATTACTACAATCTAGAAATACTTACCAGGGGATAGCCATTTCTATACTTTTTCTGACATCTTGTGCAGATTATTATTATGGTGATCAGAAACGGATGTATTAACCTAAGACACCAGACTCTTGTAGCAATTTATTAGGATATTTTTATATTTCTCTTTAGTGTAACTAAGTAATTAGTGTTTGAAAAAATATTTCAAGATAAAACGTCTATTCTAAAAACAATTATTATGGAAATCATATGTCTACTAAGTCGAATTTCGGCTAATGTGCAAACAGTTTCAGACAAGTGGTAAGTCCACCTGCTTATTTCCCTATTCTGATGGGGCAG
>JAFELO010002203.1:29631-47274 GCA_017140195.1 Eumaeus atala
GTTAGATATTGAAAAAGTGATTAACATTTTTTAGTCCGATCTGGGGAATAAACCCACGATCTTTGGGTGAACTACTAAATAAGACCATGAGCTGGAGTAGGAAATTAAATGTTTTTTTAACAAACCAGCAATCAGAGTTATACCGACCGACCTCCATAGAAGTTACGTAAACGTTATGCCCTGCGTTCTTCCTCCCCTCCTGTAGGCCACCGGCTACTCAGCTAACAGCTTTAGACGCGACCGCATAGTTATCACTTTACAGCAATGGCGTGTTAACGAGAGATGTCTTCTCGGACGTGGTGGCTTAATTCGGTTGCTATGTAGCATGGCACTACCTTACTTATCTACTTACTGTGTCCTAACAGTATTAATGATTAAAATCATACTTCATCATCATCATCATTATCAACCCCTATTCGGTCCACTGCTGTACACAGGCGTCTCTCAATGAACACCAAAACGACCGATCTCCTGCTACTCGCATCATTCCCGGACCGGCTACTGCTCGAAGATCATCTTCCCACCTGGTGAATAGTCGACCAACACTTCGTTTTCCTAAACGCGGCCTCCACTCCAGAACCCCACTTGCCCATCTGCCGTCTGATCTTCTGGGTGTGTGACCAGCCCATTGCCATTTCAGCGAGCTTATTCTTCGCGTGTTATCGGATTCTTTAGTTCCCTGCCTTATGACGTCGTTACGAATTCTGTCGGACAGAGTAACATCCAACATAGCACGTTCTATTGATTTTTGATTGCCCGCTGAGCTATCGCAAACTTGCGAACCAGTCTTAAGTTATGAGGCCGTATTTCGGCCCCGTAGGTCATCACAGGGAGAGCGCATTGGTTAAAGACTTAAGTCTTCAAGCTCTGCGGTGTAGGCAACGTGAGAGTGTGACGAAGTTTCCGGAATGCTGCCCAATCCAACTGAATCCTTTTATCGCTTTCCTTCTCGAAGCTATATCTACCTAATTGCAATAGTTGCCCGAGGTAGACGTATTCGTTTACGACTTCGAGAATAGCACCATCGACGTTGACCGGCATAGGGAGAACGTGTTCGTTCAACATGACCTTTGTCTTGTCCAAATTCGTCCTAAAGTCAATACGTCGGGAGGATTCATTTAGGCTGTGCAACATTTCCTGCAAACGATCCAATGATTCGGCCAACACAACGATATTGTCGGCGAAACGAAGGTGTGAGGCGTACTCGCCGTTAATATTTATGCCGCATTCTGCCCAGTTTAATGTCTTAAAGATGTCCTCCAAAGCATTAGTGAACAGTTTCGGGGAAATAACATCCCCCTGTCGCACTCTTCGATACAATTGGATTGGCCTTATTTGACCTCTCCGAATCAGAACGGACATAAAAGCAGCGTCATGCAAACCTCTCAGTACTTCAATGTATCGCCAATTGACCTGATATCGCTGTAAAGCTTCCAGAACAGCCCAGGTTTCGACAGAGTCAAAAGCTTTTTCATAGTCCACAAAGGCAAGGCACAGCGACTGATTGTACTCATATTTCTTTCGTACAACTTGACTTATGGTGAAAATGTGATCCATGATGCTAAATCCTCTGCGAAACCCAGCCTGCTCCGGTGGTTGGAATTCGTCAAGGTTTGTGATGAGACGCTTCGTCAAGACTCTTGAGAACAAATTTTAAATAAAATCATACTTGCTGTTGTTCAAATGTTGTAGACGATATACAAGCCATAAGATCTCTAAATACAGACATCGAGGATGGCCATGATAATAATAGCTATTATAAACATTTTCATATCGGGATGGAACCCTCCCATCTGCGGGTGGTGGATCGGACCCTTTCGACCCTAAACCTAGTCTCATCGTCCGACGAAGCTGTTTTTTTGGCTTCTACTCGCTTCCACAGCAAGAGTCCATGTCCGAATATAAAAAGTGTGTGTATATTTAATCATACTCGCTAGAAGTTATGCTACTTTAGCGTAACAGGAGAAATTAAAATGCTATAGCTAACCTCGAGGTGTGAAATTTAAGCACGCTGTGCGTGCATCGTAGAAAATTGCTCTAACCCCTTTTTACCTAACGTACCAAAAGAAGTATAAATTCAAAAATAAAACACATATATTCACGTGGGACGCTAGCGTCACATAAAGTGATGTAAAGACAAATAATCTAGGTGTTTCTATGATAAAGCATGACGAAATGTGCGTCTCTTGTTGCTGCGAGTTTATCTCAGTTGAACATGCCAATGTGAATAAACAATTTGCGGGGAGGAGTTCCCCCCAGGTCGCGTCTTATCTTATAAAACGTTTTCACACAAACCTTAACTTGTTACGTTGTTTGAAAGATAATAAAAATATTCATAAACAATTTAAGTTTAATATAAAAAAGTGTCAAACATCTATTTCTAAACTTCTATACTAATACTATAACGGGGAATTTGATTGTTTGTTTGATTGCATTGTATAGGCTACGAAACCACTGGATCGATTTGAATAATTCCTCTCCACTAGAATTCCACGTTATCTGCACGAAAACTACAAAATATTAAATATTTTTAGGAACTTTCAGTTCATTAAAAATACCATTTCATTAAATGTTCAATCGCACCACATACGGCAACATAATGCAATGTAATAAAGACGTCTGTCTGTGCGTTGAAACATCTAGTAAAGATTAATTTACTCGTTAACCGATTCACTCGTATAAACGGAGTCTGTTCGATGATAACTCTACAGTCATGGCGATGTAATCGATCGCAAAATAAACCATCAACAATAATCATTACAATATACGACTAGCAGCAAGTATGAGGTAGTGTCTTGCCGGCGTGCCAGCTGGGCAGCTGCCTCTACATGAGATGATGCCGTTGGTTCTTATTGTAATTGTGATGCTGTCGCAGGCAATCGTTTTGTGTGGTTCGTGAATACCACTGGGGGGATGGTATAAAGTAGAATAACGCATCTGCATATGCCGACGTTAATAGGCGCCGGTGATCACGTAATGTCTCCTATTGCTCGTCGGTCTCCCTATGATACATCAAAATAAGCGCCTTGCCTTTTTCTTATAGAATAGGAAGGCAAACAAGGAATCGGAGCTTTTTAACGACTACCGACGCCCATGAACATTCTCATAATTACAATGGCGATACGTTGCACTCCTTAACCCCCCAATGGACCACCGGCTACTCACAAACTGCACTGAATGTGTCACTTTACGGCGGTATTATGTGAGCGAGAGGTATCTCCCCGGTCGTGTCGGCCCAATTCCGTGGCATAGGAGGACGTAGTGTCATGCACCGTGCATGGCACTACCTCTTCCTATGCAGCATGGCACTACCTCTTCCTCGCGATTTTATCCGGGCATCCCGTGTACTCCACTCTGTTTTACGACAGTGAAGTGGTGGTATATAGCTTATAACCTTCCTCGGTAAATGGGCTACCGGGCACCGAAATAATCTTGCAAACCAGACAAGTATCTTCTGAAACAACCGCTATCGTCCAGACGAGTATGTCCAGTTGAAAGCGCAGTTCAGCTTTATAGTATCAGTACAGATAAGTAGGCTCTCCATCTAACACAATCGGGTAAAAATACCTAACTAAAAGTTACGGTTCATCGGGATTGACGTAAAATTTGCTCTCCCTCTCACAGCTCTATGCGTTACAGAACAATACAATTGACGAAAACTTAAAATTTGCTCTCCCTCTCATAGCTCTATGCGATACAGAACAATACAATTGACGAAAACTTTAAATTTGTTCTCCCTCTCACAGCTCTATGCGTTACAGAACAATACAATTGACGAAAACTTAAAATTTGTTCTCCTATGTATTCACTTGTGTTTTAAACAACATTTTTTTAAGTGAAGAACCCCATTATTGACGATTGCTTTCCCTCAAAAGTACTACCACGTTATTCTATGGCGTCCCTTATAATAATAATAACAATGTCGTCGTAGCCGAATTTCTAAAGAGACTAGACAAATGCGCGGGACATATTATAGTGCACAAGTATGTGCGCAGGCGCAAATCCACTCGCTGTTCCCTTACTCCTATTCCGACGGGACGGCAAACCGACAGGACTAAAGAAGAATAAAAATTGAAAAATTAAAATAACACTTTGGTCCGTCCTGGGACTTGCACCCACGACCCCACACCTGTGGTTGAACTTACCACTACACGAGGCAATCCAGTCCGTCCTTTCTAAGAACTAAACTTAGACGTGTGGTTTATCTATAGAAAATGAAAAAGTGAAATACTGTCTGCAGTTATAACCAAGAAAAAAATGATACTTGAAAATCAACACAATTAAAAGTTACTACTGATGTTTCTTATCTTCATGTCTGCAAGGCAATTACAAACCTATATGTATTGCATGCCCAATTGAAGTACGATCGAGTGACAGCTGTACTGTCGCCTCTTGTGAGCAACCGGTAGCCCATTGGGGGATGAGGCGGAGGAAAGCAACGCATCTGCATTAATGTGCTGATATTAATAAGCATCAATAGTCATTACTTTGGCTCCGAATTCTCGTTTGTACCGATAATATGTTATTTAAAAAAAGGAAAGAACCTTTCCTTCCTTAGTCCGAACTTACTTTTATCGTACCCTCTATCCCTCTACACCACCTGGAAATGGAAACTTACCACGGAAAACTCACTAACCGTTCGAACAGTCACTTCACGGCAGTGCTCACATTGAGCTAGGTGGTCCTTTCCGGCTCCGGCCTAATTCTGCTGCAATGGAGCATGCCTCAGTGGCATCATTATCATCATCATCATCATCATTATCAGCCCTCATCGGTCCACTGCTAGACATAGGCGTCTTTTAATGAACGCCAAGATCTCCTGCTACTCGCATCCATCCCGGACCAGCTACGGCACGGAGATCGCCTTCCCAGCTGGTGAACGGTCGACCAACACATCGTTTTCCTGAACGCGACCTCCACTCCAGAACCTTTGTGACCTATCTGAGTGTGTGACCAACACAGCACGTTCAATAGCCAGCTGAGCTACCTCAAACTTGCGGACCAGTCCTAAATTAAGTGGCCATGTTTGGGCCCCGTAGGTCATCACGGGGAGAACGCATTGGTTAAACACCTTTGTCTTCAAGCTCTGCGGTATAGGCGACGTGAGAATGTGACGAAGCTTCCGGAATGCTGCCCAACGCAACCGAATTCCTTTATCGGCTTAACTTTCGAAGCTATGCAATAGTTACCCGAGGTAGACGCCGCAGTGGCATGCTACTTAAATATTTTAATAATTAATATTATGTCTAAAAAATGAAAAATAATACTGCGTAAAAATGAAATTTAAATGAGAAAGTTTGGATCGATATTTAGATGTTTGTTAAACAATCGTGAACACATTTGGATGTAATTTATTACAACTTTATAGATTACGATCTTACGTAAAATGAGTTACTGTTTAAACTAAAAATTTAGATAGACTTACTACTTTCATATAAAAGTAGCTGAGAGTAAAAACTAGTCTATATATAAATGAAAGATAGCTCACACCGTCACACAGTCATCACGAAATTTCAGAAACTACACATGCATTTTGCATGGCGATTCTATACAGGACATATAAACTCACTAAGACGAGACCACTAAAGGTGCGATTAGTAGATTGCAGTACGCCTGTGAAAAAAAAATATTGTTATACTGATATGGAAAATATGTGCTCATAGCGGCGCACCGTGGCTTCACCGCCTTTTATTTTTAATACAATAGCGGGGTAAACGAGCAAATTAGAGCCTTTTTACAACTACCGACGCCTATTAACATAAGCATAATTACTATAACGATGCGTTGCCCTCCTTCTTCGCCCTCTCATAGGTTTTCACCCCTTTCGGGGTGAAATATCCAAAAATCCTCTCGTGCGCCTCTGTACTCTCCAAGGAATTCGCATGCCAAATTTCTGATTCTTGCGTTCAGTACTTTTGACTGGGCGTTGTCTGTCACTCAGTTGCTCAATAACAGAAGAGTTTTACATTGATTGATTGATTGATTAATGCAAATCAATATGTGTACTGGCAAATTGCGTGTAAAAGTGATGAACAAACACTTATGGATATTCGTATATGTGATATTAATACAAATGTTTATTGCTTTTAGATAAGATATCGCGTTGCCGCTATTAAGATGGGAGCGAAGACGGAGATTAACACGAAAGGATTGGAAGTGGAGAAGAAGAAATCACCGCATATAGCCACGGTGGAAGAAGCACTCAGTGCCACTGGTATGTTTTAACATATACTTTGTATGCGCGAAAAAGTATGATGTCAGGTAACGTTCCGAATTATAGTAATGCTCTGAATGGGCGAAGCCTGCGAGCGAGAGAGCGTAAGAATTCGTCTCTTTCACGCCATCGTGCTATGCGTTAACAGAGCAATTAGATAACCGTTATCACGTAAAATTATATCGTCCGTAGTTTATGAACATATTTTTTTAAAGTTTTAAGACCTTTGTTTTAGACAGAAAGAAATGGGGAGGGAATTGGAGAAATCTAACAGATTTTAGAAATGACAATAATTTAGGAGCGTCTGAGCGTCTTTTAAAGATAATGAGAGTAGCAACAAGTTGAACAATAGAGGAAACTGTTGATAAACTGAAAAGTACTATATAACAATAAAGGCTAGGTTCTGCAATATTATTTTTCGCTTATGCAACAAGTTGAAAAATGACAAAATAGATTTATAGCTCCTAACATATGAACAAGATAATAATAATTGAAAGATTTCACGGTGAAATACGTAAAAAAGTTTCGATTGTTATAGACAAAATATTCGAACAAGAGCGAGGTACAATGTACCAACATATTTCCAGGCAGGGCCCTAGGGACATTTAGTGTTACTATTTGATTTTGTTTAACGATA
This sequence comes from Eumaeus atala, assembly GCA_017140195.1. NCBI lineage: Eukaryota > Metazoa > Arthropoda > Insecta > Lepidoptera > Lycaenidae > Eumaeus > Eumaeus atala. Next base: position 36,483 of record JAFELO010002203.1, read on the forward strand.
TTATATTATATTCAGTAACCCCATTGCCCATTGGAGGGGTGAAGGAGAGGATGGTAGGGTATACCCTAATATACCCTATAATTGTGCGTATGTTCGTGGACGTTTACTCTCCCCCTATACAAAAAAACTCCAATTTTTCAGCATTTTTACTGAATAGGTACTAATTAATTGTTAAATGACATTTCTTTTTGTTATAGGCTTTGGCAAATACAACATCGCCTTGTTGTTGGTGTGCAGCTGGACACTGCAGGCGATGGGGATGGATCTGTTTGGTACCAGCTTCGTGGTGGCCGCAGCTCATTGCGATTTAAAGCTGACGATGCAGCAGAGGGCGCTTTTAACCGCTACCCCACTAATCGGTACGTTCATAAATTTATGGCTTAAGTTAAGTTAATAATTAAAAAGTATTTCGGTACATAATACAAATGCTAATAAACATACGTACAAATAGCAACAAACAAAAAAAGTGGGCGTGTACTTTTTTTAGGGCGTTAGAAGTTATATTTCTTAGTCGTAACAAGATAAAAATCTTTAAAAAAAAAAGAAAATTTCTTTCCATATTTATTCTTATACTATGTTTTTTGAAACATTAGAAAAAATGTACTTAACACATTGAATGTTTTATTATAAAGCATGATGCTAACTTTTTTTGAAAGTTTAAATGTTGGCTATAGTCAAATTCGGGGTGTCGGTTTTACGTGACGATGTGCGTACACATCGTCAAAATTGACTCTCGCCATTTTTCCCTAAGGCGCCAAAAGAAGTACAACTTCAAAAAAATATGTGTACAACAAGTGGGCCTAAAATGATATTCCGTTTAGTTCGGATTGATTATGCCCTCTATTACAGGCGTTGTGCTGGGTGCCCAGCTGTGGGGCTACGTGTCCGACACCAAGGGACGTCGGCTAACACTGGTCCTCTCCATGTCTGTCGGCTTTGTGTTCGCGGCGCTGAGCAGCTTCGCCCCTAACTGGGTGATCATGGCTCTACTGAAACTCGTCTCATCCACTTTGTAAGTATCTCTAGTTGAAGGTAGTGCCATGCTGCATTGCAGCTGAATTGTTTACAACTGAGGAGCACCTCCTCTCGCTTACATGATACATGATACATGATACATGATACATGATACACGATACATGATACATGATACATGATACATGATACATGATACATGATACATGATACATGATACATGATACATGATACATGATACATGATACATGATACATGATACATGATACCTTAAAATTCATGGCTATACTGTCGCTTTTTGTGTGGTTTGTGACTACCCGGTGGTTCTTTTTTTGGTTGGGAAGACCAACTACAAGCATAGTCACTACAGAAACTGCATAATTACTACCGTAACTTCATAGGCACTACATAGACATGCAACTGCATAGATACTATGGCAACTACATAGACACTACAGCAACAGCATGTACACTATGGCAACTACGTAGACACTACAGCAATTGCATAGACACTATAGCAACTGCATAGTCACTACAGCAACTACGTAAACACTACCGCAATATATACCGTTAATTCAAAAGTTTGTTACCTTGGACGACGTTTCGTTGAAAAATATTAATCTAGTAGCGAAACGTGAGTTTATAATCACTTTACTCTAGTATTCATGTAGTAGCAGCGATAATTTTGAATATTTCATGAGTCATTAATATGTTTATTGATAAGATAATTGTATGAATTTCTAATCTATATTATTCACTTTGACCTCGTATTTGTCTATTTCTACGTTTGTTTGAAATGTTACGACAGCTTTAGTAACGATTCTTATCAATCTTTTCGTATATACGTAGGTATGTAGGTATCGAGTTACCATACATACATAATTAAAATTTGATAATGTAAATCAGACGATGGCCTGTTTTCTAGTTTAATTCACAAGCCTTTGGTGTGTTAGTTTTTATTTTCAATGAACTTATATTCTCCTAGTACCTCTGCGAGTAACTCCGGCGCGTACACGCTCCTGGGAGAGTCCTGCTGCGAGCGGGTCCGAGGGCGCTCTCTCCTGCTGTGCACCTGTGCACTCATGTGTTCTCAAGCCACAGTAGCTGGTAAGCAAAATGTATCCTCTTAGTTTCTTAAAAATTAGACTTCTAGCTTTATCTATTTCAAACACTGATTACATACTCAACTGTGATTATACAGAAAAAATTTTTTTTCGATGTCAACCTAATGTATATGATTTTAAGTCGTTTTTGTGATGCAGATTAAATTTAAAATATATTCCTCTTATAAGAAAAGGGGACAAAAGGAAAACAGCAGGTGACACACTTTGTACCCCTCTTATAACAAGCGGGGACAAAAGAGCAACAGAGGCAGGCGCTTTTGCGCACGGGGCAAAAGGTGAGGATGGAAACCTCACCCCATTGCATTGTCCCAAAGTTGGTGGGGTTGTCCTGATATGCGGGGCAACCCTGCTGTGGAGCCGTCGATCCCTTGGGGGACTGCCGGGTCGTTGAGATGCCCTGATAATATGTTGTTCCGGGACACCTCAACAAAGACGGCACTGATGGCACTCGCGGTTGTTTTTCTGGGTATTCAGCACTATAATGTGCCGCAAGCCACACACACCACGAGACCCCACACAAGGCCGTTGAAGCCTCGTAAAAGCGTTTCCCCGCGTCAACCAAAGAAAACGGGGCAATAGGTTAACTGTAGTCTGACACCCTCTATGTCTGATTTTCAGGAGCGGTTTGTCAATGGGAGCGAATTATCAAATCCGTGTAATTTGTAAGCTTTCGACTATAACATTGTTTATACTTTTCAGTTTTCGCCTACCCGATCCTGCCTCTTAAATTCTCTTACTGGATCGAGTTCCTCGGCATCCACTACCGACCATGGCGTCTACTTGCGTTCGTTATGGCCTTGCCATGCGCTATAACTGCCTGCCTGATACAACTATTCCACGAGAGTCCCAAGTTCTTAGTATCCAGGGGCCAGAACGAGGAAGCTCTGGAAGTCTTAAAGAAGATTTATGCGTGTAATACTGGCAACAAAGCTGATAATTTTTGTGTAAGTATAGGAATAATTGATTTTTCCTCATCACATGCGCACGCATACATTGACGAAAGATAAGGCAGCCATCCTTTTATATGTTAATAGCAGATTTGGTCCAGTTATTATGAGACACCAGGTACTCAAGTTGGTTAAGGTCTCATTCTGAAGATATATAGATCTATAGAGCCATAGATGTGCAGAAAAATAAAGAGAATAAATAAAAAAAACGACTTAACATTGTCTCTGTTCTTACACTTCTCAAATAAAAGAACTTTAAAATTAATAAATTGATAGCGGACTTGCGTTATTGTATTAAAGTTACTTTAGTAACTCGCAAATTGGACTGTTCTGTTCCTGGCGTGACAGTATTAGATCCATATTATTTGACAACTTAGGTTTTTTTTTTCTCCAAAGACTAAATAAATCATTTGTCACGTGTTTCGAAAAATGATTCTATGTCAAAAAATTATGAAATATGTAGAAAAAGTACTGAAGTTGTATAATTGATATATAACTAACCAATGAGGCGTAAACACGTCTCATTGTTTAATTACCTACCAAATCTACGAGACTCAGATGAAATAATAATTAATATATTTTATATTTATGATATAAATATATAGATTCATATATATATATATATATATATATATATATATATATATATATATATATATATATGAATTAACCGATAATACTTTTCCGTTTATTCCTATCCCATCATAGGAACACCGAAAAAAATAATAAACAGGAAATATGTAATATGTTCGTTGCTATAAACCTGACTAATTAAACTTACTTCAAGTACTTACATAAGCACGATTCATACGAGTTCCACTGAGACAAACCGTATGAACACGTTCTATATGACTGACAATTCCAGGTGAACAAGCTAGTGGACGTCGCCGAATATTCCTCTGAGCACGAGACATTCCTGCGCGCGATGTGGCAGCAGACCACCGCGCTGTTTCGCTTCCCGCATCTCAAAGTCACGCTCAAACTCTTCTACCTGGTCTCCATTATCTACATGACGTAAGTTACTACAGACGTACAGATAAGATAACCTACAGTCAGCATCAATTAAAAGATCCAGACTTCGAAAACATGTATAAAACGGTTCTTCGTTCTACTGGTAGAGCAACGAAAAAGCGGCTAACATGATTCTATGTTCTTCTTCTGATCTTTAGCGGGATAATCACTATCGAGATCAACTAGCTAATCTAGGACTTGACGGGGGCGGCAATTTTTTACACAGAGCGACTGCCAGCTGACCTCTGCAATCCAGAAGGGAAACCAGACTAATTCTTAATTAGGTCAAATTCAAAAACATTGGCACTTAATTCACATTCAGCACGACCGGGTAGCTGGCGTCAAGTGATGGCTATCCAGTAGTCCATTGGAAAGGCGGACGGATAAAGCAGAGTCAGTATCTGCTTGACAATTGTTGTCGGTAGTCACAAAAGAAAATCCTGACATGGCTGATGACATCCTCCGTGATATAAAAAATAATTTCTTAACAATATTTACTTAATAAAAATTTGTAGTTATTATGGGGTGGTAAACAACCATAGGAACCCATTGATGACTACCGACACCCATAAACTCTTTCTCAAATAATCCGCAATATTTTTGTCATGCGGCTGCATCCTTTCCCCTCCTCCCCAATGGACAAATTATTGTCCAAATTATTTTTTCATAATTACAAATTATTTCCAGTGGCAGCGGCTTCATCCTCTGGCTGCCTTACATCATGAACAACATGTTCTCAGTGCTGAAGGCGGGCGGTGGTGAAGGAATGAACCTCTGTACCGTCGTGCGGTACTCCGCCGACAGCGTAAATGTATCAGCAAATGGAACGGTGAGAGCTGCCTGCAGAATAAATCTCGAATCTAGATTTCTTGTCATTAAGTAAGCATAAGGCTGAATGTGAGCATAAGATTCGATGACCACTCAAGAAACCCTGTGGCAGCAGTGGACTAATAAATCCTGACAGTTATGATAATAAAAAAAATAATAATTTTGAACTGGAACGTATTGAGTTATTTATGAAATCAGCAATTGTCTCTGGTCATGGATATATGTCCAGCAACGACTTCCCACGCTGTTGATGATAATGAAACTACTTTTAGCGAGATAGTTCACAAAAATTATATTCCAGGGGAAGGAGAACACGGACACGGAAATTGCAATTGCAAAAATATGAATATTCGCAATTGCTTCTCATCAATCTATGCCTACCCCATTAGGGAACTGGCGTGAAGATGTGTTGTTGTTGTTGCTTCTCATCAATCTTTCTCTCTGCCTACCCCACAGGGAACTGGCGTGAAGATGTGTTGTTGTTGCTTTTGTTAAAATTGACTATAGATATGTCGCTTAACGCCGGGATAATATAAGGTAGGCCACCAGACGCACTTCCCAGCCGTGCTGAATATTCAGCTGTAAAATATGACACTTTATCATCATCATTACCAGCCCTTATCTGTCCACTAGTAGTCTGGACATAGGCCTCTCTCAATGAACGCCAAGACGACCGATCTCCTGCTGTCGCATCCATCCCGGACCGGCTACTACACTTACTAGTAACTTCATTGATATTTAAGAGGCAAGAACACTAATTTGGGCACTTCCATTTCAGGTGATTCAAGAAGTATGTAATGACACAATACAAGACACAACTCTGCTATCAGCCATGACCTACGGCGCTCTGGCCAGCTCTGCCAACCTGGTGCTGTCCCTAACATGCGGGTTCAGGAAGCGCTTCGCCATGATGTGCATTCTGACTGTCTCCGCTGCATCCGCTATTTTGTTGAACTTGATATCTGTGCCGATAGCGGGAGCCATCTTCTTCTTCTTCTTTCTGCTCTGTGCTCTCACGATGGGCATCCTCAGCGTTTACTTCGTCGAGCTCTATCCCACATCTTTAAGGTAAGAACACATGTATGATTGATTAAGAAATATACTTTTTGGTGTATTGCAGTACAATCACATTAGAGGGAAGGAGGAAAGGTGGGCAACAAATTTCCATCATAATGATGAGATGATCAAGGGCGTCAGTGGTCGTAAAAAGGTTCTGATTTCTCGTTTGCTCCCTTTCTATACTATAGTAATACTATAAGAAACTATCTGGGTAGTCTAGGCACGTTGTTCCACGGGCAATCATACCTCATAATCATTCTTCATTTATAACGAGTGTGATACGGTTTCACAGTGTTGCGGATAGACAAAATACTTGGGATTAATAACGGCAACTTAAGTGTGTATTCTCTGATTAAGAGTATAACCACTGAATTGCTGAATCACTGCTAATTTTCACTTCTGTAGAGAAATACATCTACTGACGCCTGTCAAATTTAAATAGCAGTTACCATTACAATTATTGATTCACAATTTAAACAACAAACCTCATGTTAAACTAGCATCACTCCGCGGTTTCACCAGCGTAACTACGAAGTAGGAATGACCTATTAGGCCTTACTCGATACATGTACTATGCAACACTAAATTAATTTTACAATTCGGGCCTGAGATCGGCGAGTTCAAACAAACGAATGAACTCCTCAGTTTTGTATTATTAGCAGAGATTGGCTCTTCTTACTAAGAGCAAATAAAATAAAATGCCAAATACGTCAGCTTGTGAGTCTCATTGAATAACGCTTATGTAGGCACTGAAGAGATATAGGCTGATTTTTTAGGTAATTTTTTTTATATGCTTCCCTGCTAAATCTACCAACTGCTAAACCTTTCAATAGTGTAAGTAACGACCATTTTATACATTATATCAATCCATGCATTTGGCTGCTGGAGAACTCATCTTAATATCCTATCTCTAGTAGCCCGACCGATAACTCCCGGAACGTACCAGCCAAATGGCTGCTTAGCCGTCACTAGGTACACAAAATATCTTATATTTACATTTTTATATTATAGGGGCAACTAGCGACGCCCATATAAGTCCGCATTATTGTCATGCAGATGCGTTGCCCCCCTTTTCTCCTCCCTTCCAATGGTCCACCGTCTGCTCACAAACCGGACGGAACGCGCAAGGATTGCTGTCGCTTTACGCCGGTATCAGTGAGCGAGAGGAACCGCCCCGGTCCTGTCGGCTCAATTTGGCTGAAATGCAGCACTGTTCTAAGTTATGTAAACTTATAACACATACGAGGAATATAAATGTTGTTATTTTTTACAGAGGAATGGCGTCATGTCTGTCCATCATGTTGGGCAGGTCCAGCGCGTTCCTGGGTGTCAACGCCATAGGGGTCCTCATATCTGTCAACTGTGAAGCGACCTTCTACATATGGGCGCTACTGTTATTTAGTAAGAATACTTTTATGTAATACTAGCATCAGCATCACTCTGTGCTATTAGTCGTAGCGTCTTGGTGCATAGCCTATACGCTTGCTCGATAAGTCGACTATTCAGTACAAAATGATTTTTCAATTCGCGACAGTAATTCATCAGATTATCGCGTTCGAACAAACAAACAAATTATTCTGCTTTATATTATTAGTATACTTCTGTTCACTGACCTTACATTATATTTACTTTCAGCCCAAGCCGCCACCTCTCGCACTGACATCAAAAATTATATAACTAATTAAAGTAATACCTAATATAGTAATAAAGAAGAACATTTTTATCTCCAGCTCTGACTGTTCTTCGGCAGCCTCTGGAAGACTAAAGACACCCATAGACACCCACATAATTATTTTGTAGATGTTATGCGCCCCTTCCCTCTTTCTATACTTCTCTCTGGTTTTTGTCTATGCTAATTAACACTCCACGAGGCTTAACCTTAAGAGAGTTAGGGACCGTATCAAATAATAGAAGTCACTTCATACTACAAATGGAACTATATATTTTGCAATATAAAAGACAAATTATAACTAATACCATACCCACCGCTCGTACCGGTCGAGCGATGGAATCGTACATATAATGACACAGTTATAACACATATGACTGACAGAATGACAAACTCACACACCGCTTATGGAAACGAGCCCGGGTTCGAATCCGTAAGTTGAGAGCTTAGATTTGTAGAAATAAAATAACGCGAGCTCTAATAATAATAAATAAATCAAGAACACGGCTTTTGTCGATTTGTAGCCCCCTCACCCCCCCCCCCCGTCAGAGGGGGTTGAGGAGGTCGGCCTCCTCAGATAAGTCAAACATTAAACAAGTTCTATTATCCTTATCCACGACACCGCAACTTAAACGACATCGTGCGCACGCCGTCCCACTAGTGTGGGGAGGGGGACCGTTTCCCCTTTTTCGGTCCCAATAATAGTCACCATAGGGTAATGCCCACAATAAAAATCCGGTTTGTCACTTCCCATCTGCGGAAAAAGGGGGGTCTGTCCCCCTATCGTCCCCCTAAACCTGAAGATACAAAAGTCTTTCGTAGTCATTCGAACAGCTAAGTCTGGACAAGCGCCGCCAATCAGTAGTTGGTCCCTCCGAAAAAAAAAAGACACATTATAATTGGCCCTAGGGTCAATGCCTTGAAATTAATCTTATTAAACCATTACAAACGCGGACTTTTTGCAGTAAACTGATTCACATCGCCAGGCAAGTATGGCTCTAGAAACAGTTATTTTGTATTGACCGATGTTGCCACGTCATTTCTTTTTCCCTTAATACGGATAATTTTAAATAATTTAAATATGGAAATCAACAAATGTACAAAGCTATACTTTATGTAATTAGTACCTTTATATAACACCCCCGACGTTTCCTTTATACGTCACGTTAATTCAGAGTTAATTCACGTCTACTTAATTCAGAGTGACCGCCCATCTTTTTTATGCGACATAATCGAATAAATACGTCTTTATACGCACTGTATTGCAATAATTTAGAAAAAAATATTATTAAATCAATAAATAATAATTTCAACCGACGTTGGTCTACCGTTAGATATAGACAGCTCTGGCACCACTGAACCCTATCTTCGGCCATTCTCTGGCCCCCTAGCGACACTTTTACACAAGTAATTGATTTCTATAGACTTTTCTAACGCTTTCCATTTTTTACAGGTGCTGTTGCTCTAGCGTGGTTCCTACCAAAAGACAAACAACCCAATGAATGAAATTACGAGTACTACACGACATGAACGGTGATGTTGAACCCAATGAAACGTGATATTAATTTATATTTTTAATCGAAGCGGCTGGACCGTTCGTTACCTGTTAAATTATAAGTCAAGTAGAGATCGACACGGCTGGCTCGTGTACAACAGGGCCTGGGTTGTTTACTTTTCATATTATAGACTTAATCTTGCTTGGGTATCGCTCTGTCCGCTGGTGCAAACCGCATGAAAATCCATAACTTTTTTGGGACTTTATTTTATAATTAATATAGATTTCAAATCAAGAAAGCAGAAGTTATAAAAAAATAGTTGATAAGAAAAAGTGTGTGCTTTTAAAGCGCGAAATTTTATACGTTTACTGAGCCGGTTGACGCGTGCATTTGTTTAAACTTAGTTTAAACACTTGGATTTTGGTTTAGCACCGGTAAAACTGAAATTTTGTGTCCATATTACGAATCGTTTGAAGGATCTTTTCTATCCATTTCCATCGTAATAATTAACCACGCGGCCGAAACACTACTATTGTGTCGTCCAACTTCGATATTGTAGGAAAATTAGTCTATCTTTAAACTAAAAAGACCTTATTATTAGTCTTGTAACACTTTAAGTTAACATTTTAACTGTAAAAAAATATTATGCTTTAGTGAGTAAAAATCGATATAGCTTTTTAGGATATAATAATGTGTCGGTTAAATTAGCCTATGAGAACAGGGTACAAATGTTGGCAGGATAGCTTTTGAATTAGTTTAAATTTGTGTAGCTCATTTGCCTTTAGATAGGCATTAAGATAAAACAAATACAAATATTTAAATAAATAAGAAGCTAACCCAGATTAGAAGTATCATTTAAAAAAAAATTGTTTTATCTGACAACGATATGCGTTATCCTATTTTATTCAACACACACACAACATCTATAAAAAGGGTGTTAAACTTAAATTAAAATGGTAGCGTCAACATGTACCACTTACTATATTGTGTGTACCTGATGCATATGGACTTGCTTGAAGATATTATATAAGATATTTGGAGCCTGTTTCATAGATTACCGATGAAGTAGCTATTCGGTACATAAGTCTTATCTGCTTCATGTTAACTACTTCTAACCGGAATTTTGTACTTTATTTCTTTAATTTCCTAATAGCTTACACGACTTTTATAGAATCTGTAGAGCTGGTCCTAGATGCATTTGAATTGTGGTGTCCTATAATATTAATATTAATTATACGAGTATCTATAAGAAAACTACCTCTACTAGTCCGATGTAAGATCGGATGCAATAGCGTCGTCAACCAGTAGGTCCTTTCGGACAAAAAAAAGGAAACATATCCTTGAGAGAACCTAGCATGGAGCCGTAAGGGTACCTGAAATATAAAGTATGCTTTTCTCGCTTTAACAAATAAATACGGATGTATTGAAATAACACACAATGTAAAATGTGAATAAAAAATAATAATTTATTGAATTATTTCATTTAACTTCACCTCGCCGTGTGTGGTTTATCTGGTAGCAATAATGTGGACCTAGCCGAATTTTATCCCCAGCGGCCATCCCTATAGAGATTAGCTAGCTGTTAAGGACGTATTATTGTGAACAAGTGTGTGCGCAGGTACATGTGCACAGTTCCCTCACTGCTGGTCTTCTCCACAGAAACTGTGGGGGGTTACGGGCATCGAGG
>JAFELO010002204.1:0-30497 GCA_017140195.1 Eumaeus atala
GTCGTAGACTCATATCAGCCCATCGCTGTTGGACCGGCTGTCGTTGACTCATATCAGCCAGTCGCGGTTGGACCAGCTGTCGTTGACTCCTACCAGCCCATCGCTATTGGACCGGCTGTCGTAGACTCATACCAGCCCATCGCTGTTGGACCGGCTGTCGTAGACTCATACCAGCCCATCGCTGTTGGACCGGCTGTCGCAGACTCCTACCAGCCCATCGCTGTTGGACCGGCTGTCGTAGACTCATACCAGCCCATCGCTGTTGGACCGGCTGTCGTTGACTCATATCAGCCCATCGTTGTTGGACCAGCTATCGTAGACTCGTACCAGCCCATCGCTGTTGGACCTGCCGTTGTTGATCAATCCATACTCGGGCCAGCTGTCGTTGACACTGAAATTTCCCAGTCTCCCGTGGGATCCAACGTATACCTCTTCAAGGTAATTTTCAACTTGTTCGGCAAAGGTGAATCATCGCCTGTGGCTCCTGCACCAGTTGCCATTGTTGACCACGTGGAACAAGCCCATGTGGTTGACCTTGCTCCTACGCCTATTCAAGTAGCAGCTTAAATCCCTTTCCAGAACTTAATAATAATTCGTTCAGGAATTGTGTATTTATGTGTATTATTTAATGGTTTTCGTTAAATAAAATGCTTGAAATGTTATTTTATTTTGTTTTTAATACTTACTCTGACTAGAAGAGGTAGTGCCACGATGCACGAAATAATATTGAATTATTTCGTGCGTTCAATGTCACTAAAATGTGCTGTGTGTGGTCTACCTAATAATATCGTCAATAAAAGTGTGATGATTTTATTAAAAAGTATTTCTTGTAGTCTTTTATGTGTAGTCTTAGCTTAAAACTGCTGCACGATATCAGCTCGGATATAACCGTTCAGATAAAAAGTTCTGGTCCCCAATAAGTTAAATTTATACATAATTACTGAAATACTTCATCTACATATAATCGGATTCAGTTTCTGTCAAAAGTTTCTGGAATAGAATACTTGGTGCAACTTGACCGTGAAGTTGGCCGCAGTCTACCGTACCTGCGTCCTGTGTTCTGATTTTATGCAACAAATGTATTTAACTTTTTTTCTAATTTTATTCAAATTGTAGAGACTTGCGCCTTCTCAATTTTGTTACGTAAATATATTTTTGTTTGATAATTTATTTTTAATTTTATTTAACACTGCCATTTATCACAGCACGATATCTAATGTATTAACAAACTAAAGATAATAAGTATTCAGTTAAAATATGTGAAACATTAGCCTTACGCTACCCGTTCCTTTTCGTCACTTCAGAATCGTATTCGCCAGTTGGAGCCACGCACACAGTTTCCTGTTTCAAATGATTATAACTCCGCGCCTGTTTCCTGGCGTGAATATGTGTTGTTGTTGTTATTGGTGATGATGTACCTGTTTGGTATTTATTTTGTATCTTCAAGGGTGAGAGGCAGCCCATCGCTGTTGGACCGGCTGTCGTAGCCTACTACCAGCCCATCGCTGTTGGACCGGCTGCCGAAGACTCCTACCAGCCCATCGCTGTTGGACCGGCTGTCGTAGACTCCCACCAGCCCATCGCTGTTGGACCGGCTGTCGTTGACTCATATCAGCCCATCGCTGTTGGACCGGCTGTCGTAGACTTATACCACCCCATCGCTGTTGGACCGGCTGTCGTAGACTCATACCAGCCCATCGCTGTTGGACCGGCTGTCGTAGACTCATACCAGCCCATCGCTGTTGGACCGGCTGTCTTAGATTCATACCAGCCCATCGCGGTTGGACCAGCTGTCGTTGACTCCTACCAGCCCATCGATGTTGGACCAGCTGTCGTAGACTCATACCAGCCCATCGCTGTTGGACCGGCTGCCGTAGCCTCCTACCAGCCCATCGCTGTTGGACCGGCTGTCGTAGCCTCCTACCAGCCCATCGCTGTTGGACCGGCTGCCGTAGCCTCCTACCAGCCCATCGCTGTTGGATTGGCTGTAGTAGCCTCCTACCAGCCCATCGCTGTTGGACCAAGCGTCGTAGACTCATATTAACCTATCGCTGTTGGACCAGCTGTCGTCGACTCCCACCAACTCGTCGCTGTAGGACCATCTGTCTTAGACTCACTCCAACGCGTCGCTGTAGGACCATCTGTCTTAGACTCCTACCGTCCTATCGCTGTTGGACCGGCTGTCGTAGCCTCCTACCAGCCCATCGCTGTTGGACCGGCTGTCGTAGACTCCTACCAGCCCATTGCTGTTGGACCAGCTGTCGTTGACTCCTACCAACCCAACGCTGTTGGACCGGCTGTCGTAGACTTCTACCAGCTCATTGCTGTTGGACCGGCTGTTGTAGCCTCCTACCAGCCCATCGATGTTGGACCAAGCGTCGTAGACTCATATTAACCTATCGCTGTTGGACCGGCTGCCGTAGACTCCTACCAGCCTATCGCTGTTGGACCGGCTGCCGTAGACTCCTACCAGCCCATCGCTGTAGGACCATCTGTCTTAGACTCCTACCGCCCTATCGCTGTTGGACCAGCTATCGTAGGTGAGAGGCAGTGTCATGTTTCATAGCGTCGGAGTTGAGACAGTGCGACCGCATAGCTGTTTGTAAGTAGCCGGTGTCGCATGGGGGGCCAAGAGGGCATCGGCATAGCAGTAATCTGTATATCTATGGGCGATGGTAGATTTTATTTTATAGGCGATTGCACATTTTTCCCTCTACAGTTACTATAAGAAATGTTCATTGAGTTTCATGTTTCAATTCAAGAGTAAACATTTAATTGAAAAAGCGTAACGGTCAATCATTTTGTATTGAATCATTGTTGTTGTATCTCTTCAACGGATTTTATCGCGCTTCTTTAGATTTTATTATGGAATGAGACAGAACCACCGTCATGAACGAATATGCCAAAAATTCTTGTGCTGTCCTGCTATACAATATTATATATATTGAATCATTGTGTCTTGCGACATGCAGGCTCGATTCTAAATACTACTTAGTATACTTTCACAAAAAAAAAAGCAACAACAAATTTAACTTATAGAATATGAATAGAAATGATTTCTATTTCATGTAATATACAATATTTTTTCAGATATAACTTCTTGTGTGTTTGTGGAGGAAATATTTTAAATAAGTAATTGCAAATTTTAACAACCTTTGTCACTTTTACATTTAGGATATTTCGGGTGGTTCCAAATTTACAACATTTAGACTATTTGAAACTTAACATAATCCGTCTACTTCAAATTTAGGACAAAACGATCAATGTCGTTGGCTAGTAATGTGCGGTGACACCTCTTGGTAATAAATTTTAATAAATACATAGAGCTAATTAAGTTTCGAGGTATTCGCAGTAATAATTATTCCTCTCGTTCAACGTTACGCGTATTTTCAAAGGAGAATGAGTTTAATTTCTATATCCGCAAGGTTTGAATTTGGTTTCCCAACGTATAATGGTATTAACTCTTAATTACCACGAGCTTATGATGATAAGTGGTCGGTGACACCAGGAAGGTAAATTGGTCTCTCATTCAGAATTCCGTTTTTAAACCGTCATTAAAAAGTATGCGGGGTGTAATTGCCCAGGATTTAACTCTGCCCATCGTACTTAACACATACTTAGTACATAACACGAGCGTGGAAGTCTGCCTGTATCATTTCATGTTCTAACAACAGCGGGAAGCAGGGTGAAAAGGACAACGCATCTTCGTAAATCTGGTTGTGCGGATCGGTATTAGTAGGGTATAATTGTGGGATCTGACTGATGGTTTTCTGCAGCTATAAATAAAAAAATTAAAGTGCTACAGACCATAAGATAGAAATAAAACTTCTTATTTATACCAAAGGTATCTAGTAAACTGATGAATGATTTTTCTCCATCTATCAGCCAATTCATCTATGTCATATCTTTAATTTTATTCAGTCTTATTGTTGTTGTTTATTGTTTTTTTTTACAAAAGGATATTGTTGCGCTCCGGTGCGATATTTTAAACGGGCGAGTTCGAAATTCATTTGTTTTATCACCCTCGATAACTTTGGTAGTTGGAAACGTTTCGCTGCAGTCACGCTGCCGGTGAGTTACAATACATATAACTTAAGGGTTCTGGACCCATAAAGCGAAAAACAAAGTCCACATTGTGTATTTAACTTTTTGTAGAATGGTTAACTACCTCTACCTAGCTGTCTGGCATATATGTCGCAGTTGTATTGTACAAACCGCCGTATTTCATTACGGCTAGCCTTTTTAAAAAACAGGCCCGTCGTGTTTTGTGGCGGGCCAGTGATTAGCCGGACTGTCATTGAGCGACGTTCTCAAATACGGCTGCCAGCGTTTATTCAAATTGTTTATATTGATTTAAGGTAGTGATACTGATGGATGCAATTACAAAATTAGGCCAAGTGTTTAGAGTGCAAATAAAAAATAACCTAACCACGAAGTTTAAGAGAGCCTAGCTCGCGCCTATACCTATGAACCCATAGGGGCATTGTTTTTTATTTCTCTGTATTTGATAATCGACGCCATTGTTGTTGTCATATCAAGCCGCAAGTGAAAAAAATGCGTCAAATCATAACAAGGCAAGCGTTATTGAATACCGTATAATGCCGAACAATTTCTTACGGAATTTCACTCAGCCGTGTTCAATTTGCCTAATCGTTGGTCCGCCAGACAACGAAACGGCCCTGTTTACGTCTAGTTAGCGTAATAAAATGCGGCGATTTAGACAATCTGACAGCGACATATTTGGATCATGACTTATGGCGATCCATACACTATCTATCCTCATCTAGCATGTAGATGTGTTCGTGTTGTGTTACTCACTGCCACACACACGCCACAGATGAGAGCGGTTCTCCCGGGTGCGAGCTCCATACTGGACAGAAAATAACTATAAGGATTGAATTTCTAATAGCAGTCGAAATCGGGAAGTCGGCGTTATTCCATCATGCGTCGGAGAGTAGTGCCGTTGATTTTGAGTATGATTTTACATGGGCTGCGTTTTACAATCACCGTTCGGAGATCGCCGTCGGCGGAACCATCGGAACATGAAAGATTAGAATACGCGCGCGTCTGCGCACATATTTCTACACGATAATTTGACCCCGTAACAATTGTGTGAGGTAGTATCAGTGCAGATATGGTGACTGAACATTTGTAAGAAAACGAAGTGTAAGAATCATACCACGTCGGAGGACTAAAACTGATATACCATGAGCAGATTGATGGGGTACTGTCCAAATGTGGTGTCAAGAGTCCTCGCAACCGATCTGTATGAAGAGCAATGAATGTGGAGGAGGCAAGTCAGGTATGTGGGGATCGTAATGCATGGCACTCCGTTCTCTTTGCCAACCCCCTTAGGGAGCTGGCGTGAAGATTTCTTGTTGGAGTTGTTGTTATATTCGTGGAATACAGTAAGAAATCACACCTGTGCATCTGAGTCTGCGTGTGTCTATGATATATCATGCTATTTATGAATCTATCTTATGGAGACCCGACTCGAGCTTTCTTGTTATGATTTAAGTAGTGGAGTTCTTAAATTAATTTTATTATCTTCCTCATCATTATAGTAAACTAAACTCAAAGTGGCGGATGCTGGTCCTTCTTAAAATTTATTGATACTGGAACTACAAATGTATGACATTAAAATCGATTGAAGCGTTTGGTTTCTAGAATGCCACAAAAGAAACAAAAATTATTTACACTCCGCAGAAAAACCTTTCTAGGGTACCGCATCTAAAAAGGATAAAATGGAACACTTAGAGCAACACTTTGCTATCCGTCTGCAAACGAGCAATCGGAGCCTTTTGATGAATACCGACGCCCATGGACATTCGCGTGATTGTTACGCAGATGCATTGCCCTCCTATCATTCCCGCCCCCAATGCGCCACCAGCTAATCACAAACCGCACGAAACGCGACAGCGACGCTGTCACATTACTCGGTATCAAATGAGCGAGATGCACTTGCCCCATAATTATAACTATGTCACGGACAACTATGTTTAAACATATGTCTATAGTTCACTTTATACATTTGTATGAAGGTGTGTGGGTCGCTCTCGCACTTGGCCGGTTTCTTTCCTGCATCACCATCATCATCATCAGCCCTTATCGGTCCACTGCTGCCACATTACTTTTCTGAATGGAAATTGGAAACCGCTCTTATTAAAAACAAAACCGTAAATAGGCTTTTAATATTGAAAATATGAAAACAGACGCATCGAGTGCTTCATGAATACATAAGTTTGTGATGAAACTTTAATTTTAACCTGCACAAAGCGATTTCAATTTCATTAGGTCGAAGCGGATCACTCAAGTAAATACAATAAACTTAGTTTCAATTTCAGTTGTTGAAGTACTCTGTAAATACCACCGCGGGAGCGCGTAGCTTTTGTATGAAATATACCGGTACACGTATTCCATAAATTTATTACTACGCAGCTGTAACTGTAATCCTAGGGGGTTCTAATGGTATTTAGACATTTCCATGTAGTACCTATTAATATTAATTCATTCGCTGAGCTGATGACGGAATGTTATAGCTTGACAATGGTTAAGGAGGTTACGAAGTACTTTGAACATTTAAACGCCCAGCCCATTTATGTGAGGTGGTAGTCACAATCCACCTGCTCGGTTGTCCCCTATCTCATAAAACTTGAAGACAGATGGACAGACGGAGATCGGATTGTTAATAATTATGGTCCCCTATTTATTCTTTAAATACGGAACCCGAAAAATAATTTAAATTAGTAGTCTGTGCCAAGGCAAGATTATAATACCGCAGAGTTCCCACCGAAGCGACAGAATGGACTGCGCACGTTAAGAATTCAATAATCGCCATAATTCGAAATTCGAAATTCGAATACACTTCAGCCTATAATGTGAAATTCGAATACACTTCAGCCTATAATTTGAAATTCGAATACATTTCTTCAAGCGTCCGCGAGTACGATCCCGAACAATTTATCACGGGGAACCGCAGGAATGGCGGCTGATGATGAACACTTTATAGTAGGCGGGCGCATTTGTACGCGCATTACTCAACCGGCGGCGCGCGGCGCCATCTATCTCGATTATGACGGCCCCAGTGAGCCCACCTGCCTTATGATTGCCCCCAAATAGGATGGTTTCGCTCAAATAACTATAAAGTACTGCTTTACTGTTACTAACATTTTTTATGTATCATTAGTATATGGCCCTGTATGTTGCGGCCTTGGAACGATATGTAGGATCCTTTTACTCACATCATATTGGCGTAAATCTTATATAGTTCTTGCTTATGGTGAGCCACTAGCTCATATGATTCCACCGCGTCGTAAACCGATAGTTGTGCTGTCACGTTCTGTGGCCCATTGGAGGGAAAAAAGAAAAAAGGGCGACAGAATTCCCCTACACAATCCAACATTGGTGTAGTCGTTGTCCTATCATAATTGGACAGTTTGCGAGCACGATCTCTTATGATTTCCATATCGTGGCGGTAATGCCAAACATGTTACAACACTCTGTAAAATTGAGGCTTTTTAACCTATCGTCAGTTTATATTCTATCATTCTATCATGGTTTGTGAATAGCCGGTGGCCCATCGAAGGGGTGGAGGAAAGGAGAGTAACGCATCTGCATGACAATGATGCGGATATTTATGGACATCGGTGGTCGTCAAAAGGCTCCAGTTCCTCGTTAAATCCCTCTTAATTACTTCCACCTATTTAATTTACTACCCTGCCATTCCTTTGAACGTTTCTTCAAAAACTTGGGCTCTGTCATTCTCCTAGGGAACGCAAAAATTAAATTATTAGCGAAATTGGGTATAGAGTTCTGAGGTTATGGGCTCGCGCCTTACATACACTTGCGGTCACTGCGCTTCACTTATATCTATAGAGATAAATGAAAATTATATTATGATAGCGAATAAAGAAACTTCAATTCCATAGAAGTAAAGGTACTTGTTGAAAGACGAATAGTTTTCTATAGGACAGTGTGACAATGGATTTAATCGCGCGGAACCAGTAATGAGCGTGGACCCTCTAGAGATTTTCAGCTCGTTAATCACCAGCTCGCGTTTAATATCGTTACTCTATTCCCTCTTCTAGGAACACATCTTTAGTAAGAGGTGATATGCTGGATTGCGCCACGCTGATTTGCCCGGCACCACCAAGGACTTGTCGCTCACATAATAAAGTCGTAAATGGATTACTGTCCACTGTGCTGTCGCGATCCATGAGGTTTGTTAACTTCAGGCCGCCCATTGGAGAGGGGGCGAGAATGTGAACGGTCATTCGATGTCTATGACTTTTTCTGATTGTACAATTGTTTGTGTATCCTAATATAATATATACGGAATAAAAAACACAGGTGTCGCCAGTAGCAATAAAAAAATAAAAGAACAAAAAAAACCCGTCTGCTAACTTAAAAGAGTCGGCCCCATTACTTATCAAGTAAGTATATTTTTGTCAAGACTTTCAATGTGTCCCAACTATAGAAGTGTTGTAGCAGTCGGGTTCTAAGTTCTTTTAACATCTTTATATTTTTTAGTTTCTATTAAGTTCAAACTATATGTTATATATATTTCAGAATTGTAATTTAAAAGTGCACAACACAATTCGACCACTCATAGACAAATCTACAAATTGACCTTCACGAATTTGCGCCCAAAATCTGCCATTTTGTAGTCGCTAATGTGACTCTTAGCAATCGCGTTATATAGACAATTTTTACGACATCCCATACGTGAAAATTAATCAAAAAGGAACATGAATCTACATGCAAACGTAAAAACACTCAAAAATTATTACCCGCCTTCTGTACGCAGTTAGGTAAACATCAAATAAAGAGATGCATTAACAGCAAACATATGATATCTGCAGACGACGAAAGAAAACATTTCTCATGAAAATAGAAGGCTCCATTGAAAATGCAGTGTAGCATTTCAATAGAAAACTGACTTCTTCAATCCGGGCCTGGACGACCTGTCATTGAGGAGCGAGTTAAATATCGCCTGGTCTCCCGGTTATATCTCTCGGTTAATAGCGGCTTTTGTGTCTAGGGATGTCTTCGCTGTCTGGACAAATCCCTTCCTGTGATCCTGGTAGACTAAAATTCTTTTCTTTTTTAAACTGTATTCTTTCATATAGGATGTCAAACGAGCAACCAGTAGCTTTTTGACGACATACGACAAATAATCATCACCGCTCCTCCCCTTCAATGGGCCACCGGCTACTCACAAACCGCAAGAACAGTCACAGCATAGTTGTCGTGCAGCGGTATCACGTGAGTATGGCATGGCACTTCTTCTTATTAAATATATAGAAAATGAATGGCGTATTATCTACTAACTGTGCTAAAACTTCAGCTAGAATTAGTGCCATGCTGCATTGCAGACCGGGACGGCCGGTAAAGAGACTCTGGCTCACATCATAGCGCCGTGAACTGACAGGTATGTACTCACTCTTTGAGTGACCTATGTATAACCAAGTGCTGAGACTTTTTATGGTTATTCACTATAGTTGGATGTTCTCACACCCAGTGGATTGCTGGTCTAGTCAAGGCGGTGGGGAGCCTCTGGATATAAGCAGCTTGTGGTCCTTATTTATGGCGCTCTCTGGTAGAGGCCGATATCGAGCGGTGGACATCGTCTAGGTGCTGATGGACTAGTGAATCTGCCAACAAGAACATACGACACGGACTCTGCAGCAATAAGGTAAGGTTGTGATGGCCGACAAATTCAGTCAGGATGATATATGGAGGGCTGAGTGACCGTCATCACAATGCAGAATATGTAAATCTCGACTGATGTGCAACACAAATATTCTAAAAAAAAGAACTAAAATAATTGGTTGTCTGTCACATTACGGACGAATATATGTTACCTAATAATGACTCTCTAAATGATCTTTGAACCCACAGCCCGATGGAGTGAAGTAGACGACCCGTTCCACTCTCTCGCTATCAGGCTCCGTCTGTTAGGACAACTGCTATGACCCGGGACGTTAGTATGGCATCATACTTTTTCACGCATGTATCAAGTTCTATCAATTCACAAGACTTCATCACATCAAAGGACCAGACGATCAGACTGGCAGCATAAAAATACAAAATAATAACCTACGTAGACACTGCCTCACAATTTTCAAATTAGTTCGTAATTCGAAAAGTTTTTAACGTCGATGGCATTTCCCAACACTCTGGACCGTAATTCGATTGTATCATCCACTCGCCGGAGCAATTTGCGAAAGCTGCGACCGGAAATGACGTCACACGGAAGATTTACAGACGCCCAACTATTCCATAAAATGTAGTTATGACTTTACAAGTCTATGTCCCTGCTATGTTTTCTGCATAGAGTGTGTTCCAATATTGTCTTTAGAATAAATAAGGGAATGATCCTACTAATCCATATCCAAACAAACACAGCTTTAGTGTGAGTGGGCGATTGGGGGCGGATCTCCAACACGTTCTGCCACTGAAGCGTGGAAATATGTAACAAAAAGAATTATTTGGCGATTTTAATAGTGCACGTGTTGTGTGTGTGTGTGTGTGTGTGTGTGTGTGTGTGTGTGTGTGTGTGTGTGTGTGCGTGCGTGCGTGCGTGCGTGCGTGCGTGCGTGCGTGCGTGCGTGCGTGCGTGCGTGCGTGCGTGCGTGCGTGCGTGTGTGTGTTAACGTGTGTGTATTTCATTTCTATGGTCATTGGCTATCTGACCTGTGCGATTGTGCATGGGGGTGTGGGGGGGGTGAAGCGTGAGTTGCTATTGTGCACATGCTGTATAGTGTCGTATCAGGCACAGCCTGTATACCGCGGACCGAGCGTCACGTGTACACTAAATTGACGCGGTGACAGTGATGTATTACGATCATAATATCATGTGGCCAGTCCCGCTTCTACGTGAAAATTGCAAACATTACGGGCGCTGTTGTTCCTTCATCATCATCGTGCCGTAGGTATTGCCTGTTCAAGCAGACGTGGTTTTAAATGTGCATTTAGAATCAGTATAAAACCATCAATATATAATATCATAGCTTTCATTGTTTATAGCGGTGTTTGGAAATAATATCGTTTTATTGATTTATAAATAACTAGCGAACTGCCACGGCTCCGCCTATGAATAAATTGCACACTTCAACTTTCTTCGGGAATTACCATTTCTATAAGTGAAATGCATGAAAATACGTTACTTAGATTTAGGGAAATTCGATTACACACAGACAGACAGCCTTTAGGGACTTTGTGATAAATAAGTATAGATATCTTAAAGTTGTCACTTGATGAATAAAAAATACTTTTATACAATTTCCACTATTTATGATGTCATGAATTTCCACCAAGAAGTGTCAATACACTCAATCAACTGTTACAATTTATGCTATATAGGAATTCTGTAGAAATCTATAAAAGGAATTTAAATGGGGGTATAAAAGGAATTTAAAGAGACTATAAAATGTTTAGCTAGTTAGTTTAGTATAAAGTGAGGGTATGAAGTCTTATCTGGGTAGTTGTCCGAGACTCCCGGCTGCAATTTGGATATATATATATATATATATATATATAATTGTTGTTCCATAACTATATAACATTTGAAGAATATAGTGCCATTAGACCTTCATATTACATCTCAATTTAATAAACAAAAGTAAAAAAGGAGTAGAGCGCTGAAAAGGAACACTTAAACGATAAGATTCCCATCCTCTTGGTTTTATGAGCCAACTAAAATCAGGCAAGATATAAACTCCGTTACAATTAAATAAAATTTAACAACCAATTTCCACACGTGGCATATACTATTCAAACTAAAACATTATTGATTATTATTGACGCTCCATCAAATTAATAGCCATACAGATCATGTAATTACTACTATCAAAATGCACACTTAAGAGAATTAAGACATTTTAACATTAATAAAGATATGAAACATGGCGTCGGTAAGAAATCAAGAACTCACCCTATTTTATGAAATATAATTCTTATTTGATATGTTTTATATCAGGAATATATAGTTTCACAATGGAAAATTAAAACTATTTAATAATGATTCAGGCAGCGTCAGCGTTCAATCAATCCGCCGTCCAAGCCACGCGGAAGAGAAAATAGTGTGACATTACTTCGATACTGATAACACCTCTCATATAACAGTCAAAGATGACAGATATACTTTTTAATAAAATATTTAAGTTCCAAAACATAATTGCTACACAACTATATCTTACAGATGTTGAAATTTTTTCTACCTAAAAACCTGCAAAACGCTATGGCTTAAAAGGAATGCAACATATTTTTGTATATTAAGAAACCGAATAATTACTCTTTAAGATAATGTTAGCAGTCCGTCCCGACTTCGCACGGATATATCACGAAATATAGCAAAAATTTATAGAACTATGTTATGATGTAAACAAATTAAATTTATAACAGAACAACGCCTGTCGGGACAACCATTCCAGTCAATAATTTCTGCATCTAAAGAAACTCAAACAAAGAATCAAATGTTTCCTGTTTATCATATTAGTATAGACATATATTACTGCCATCATCTAAGTAATTAAGATGAGGCTCAGTCATGAAAGCCATATCTCCAAGGAGCCCACCAGGCAAGATACAAGATAGAGAGCAGGGTGGTCTTCAAATGTCGAAAGTCAAAAATAATTTAATGTGGCTGAGCCAGCGCAGTTTCTAATCAGTCACCAGATACCATGGCCCACGTATGACCTGTGAGGTTAAAGTCTATTTTCCCTGTTTCATATCTTCGGACCTCGCCAGATGGCCGTAATCGCTCGTTAGTCAAAACTGTTACAAAGTACGTATAAACTAAGTGAAAAATCGAAAAATAACTTCACACAGTTGGTATTTAGCATATAAATTTATTCATAAACTCCCTCAATGAGCTCGTGGATCATGAAAGGGTTCATTATAACTCCCGCTCAACTGAAATACATTAACAATTGCTCGCAATAAACGCGGCTCTGCTAACTTCCAACATTTTTTTTTCTTTCTGTATACTTTAATTTTTCCTCTTAAAAGTTTATAGTCTATTAACGTTTCTAGTGGCAAGTTCTTTAGTGTTCAATTCACGGTATCAAATGCTATTGACTTTTCGGTCGGTTACTGCTTCTTTCAATTACACTCTTAATTTTTCATGCCGAGCGCCCTAAATATGATAATGGTTTATGTAGTTGTGTGTGCTAACTTGGAACTAAAAACTGGCTAAGTGATAGTCAGTCTCACGCAATACAGGTTCCGTACAATTTATTACCCTAATATAAATTAATTTATTCTGTTCTATTTATTACATAAGTATTATTTGTTACGGCAACAGAAATAAATCATCTGTGAAAAACACACAAGTGTGTGTAAATAAGTTTTAATTCAGAGACACACGCTTCACCAAATACGACAAATGCGCCTAAATTTTGCTGACACGCTTTTATCTAAAAATATCCGTTAAACTGATCTTCTAAAATTAAAATCATCACTTGTAGCTTAAATCTACGGAATGTTCGTTGCTCTTGACGGCTTATCGTTAAATTATCGAGTTTCACAATTCACACGGAATTCTCCGCATCTTCCAATCGAATCCTGCGCGGAACATCTGAATCCGACAGATTTAACGACCACCGACTTGAAACAGTGATGTATGTACGATTATCGACACAATTTTACATTATCAAACTATGGATAACCAAATAGCCCTCCCTGTGTCGCCCACTTGTAATTTGTGCAAAACCTAACAGTACGATACAATAGATAATTACACGGAACCGTAAACAAAAATTACCAACTTCAAAAGGATCCTTTGGATTTGCTGATTATACGCCGCAAGTGGGGCTAGATTGGGCGTATACTGCGCTGGGATGTTTCTAGGCGAGCTCAGTGATGGAATTTGCAAGGCAGGCGGAATAAGGCCGAAACAAACCTGGCGGTGTTATGTAACAGCCGAGCCAAGAACAGCTATAATTTGAAGCGAAGTAAAGTGTGAGGCTCAAGATCGACCGGAATGTTTGAACATTGTATCCGCCCCGTGCCCCACGTGGGGACTTACAACATTAAGTAAATAAGTTGGTTAACAACGTTTTTACTACAAACTCCAAACAAACTCCCTTGGCGTTTCGTAAGTGACAAAGCAATATGATGAAAGCGTGAAATAACCCGATGATGTGATAATTTGCATACAAATATGTTCATACTTAACAGATAAAGGGTCGAAATTTATGTTACATTAAAAAAGTATGTAAGACATGTGACTGGAGTTTACGCCTTACGTAAATATTTATTTTTCCTGGAGGAAATTATTCCTGGAGGTCACTTTTTTATATCTCCCTCTCAACTTTTTTGTTGTTTGGTAACATTTTTGTAATGCTCTCATCACACATTCACAAGCTAACTCTCCATGTCAAGCTTCCGTGAACAAAAAATGAATGGGTTTCTTTCTGCGAATTCCTTTTAGGCGGTTGGAACGGCATAGCACAATTAATACGTTTTTTTAATAAAATAGGGGGGCACTTACCCACCGCCATCCATGCTTCTACCCAACCAAACCTACCCACCTCTCGGTATACGGAGATGATGGGAGATGGGAGATGCACGGAGGTTTGCTCACCGACTCTGTTCCCCAACGTAAAATTCTTGACTCCCTACACATTATTTAAGTGCCCTCTCGTTATTATACTCTCTTCTTTCTGGAGCCTGATGCCACAACAGAATAGGGGGGTAGCAATCGGAGCCTTTTTTGCGACTACTGACGCCCAGGAAAATCCATATAATTACTATGCGACTATGACGATGCGTTGCCCCGATCGGGGGGGCCAATGGGACACCGGCTTCTCACAAACCGCACCAAACGCGACACTGAAGATGTCAATTTACGGCGGTATTATGTGAATGAGAGGAAGTAGTGTCATGCACTATGCTCACACTACATTCACCTATGCAGCATGGCACTACCTCTTCCTAACTTATGTACCTACCTAGGAAATGAATACTATGTGTAAGGTACATTTATAATACACGAGTTCCGTAGAAATCGCCACGGAACCTAACGCACACAGGTGAAAATAGCTAGTGCAGTTTAAAGTGCAAATGCTCTCGTCTATTACCGTTTCGACGATGTCCGCTGCCCGGGAAGCTCGGAACTCACCGGGATTCCCGGGAATCCCGCAGCGGCTTCGGATTCCAGGCGACAAGTCCAGGCAGCTCGGTATTGGGTGACTTGTTTCAGTGGCTGGTGGAATTCCAGATGAGACATTGTTGCAGGTTGGTTGAACAATTTTTACAGGGTTCGTTTTTAAAAATGCCAAGAAATTTATCGATTAATACTATTGTAGTGAGTTTTTACTTCTAGGTCTTGTTGTAGAAGAATGAAACCCAGGTATTGAACGAATGATGTGTTTATTATAGTTTTGTGGCTAATTTTAAATTTAAGTAAGTTAAGTATTTAAGTATATTTAGTACGATAACGAAATCATTCAAACATTTTTTAATGTTATGAAAGCGAATTAAGCGTAAATTAGTTCATTAACAATTGAACTTGATAAAAAAATTTTTTTTTGAAAAATCTTCTTCGGCAATGAATCTCTAAGTCTTGTCTCTGTGAAAAATACATTATTTATGCGCTTAATATTATAACGATTCCAATACAAAAAAAAAAAAACAAAAAAAATATATATTTTTCTTTTTTTTTTGTTCGAAAATAAACTATACTTTATAAAAGTTCGTGGTGTCGTGTTTTGAGCTTAATTTATATCAATTAATTTTATCATAATTCATTCAGTAGTTTCGGCCTATTCTATGCATCAGACAAAGCTAAAAATGCAAGTAACGAATCCTATTCCCAATAAAACATAGAAATAGGACAAGCTAAAAGTATACAACGATTTAGTGCCTCGAATCCGTTGTTGATAAAAGTTATCGGGAACAATACAATCGATCCAACATTATCTGTGGAAAGGTCTCCAGGAGCGACCCTTTGAGGTATTACGGAGCGACAACCGTAACTTCCTATCTGTTTCAGCCAGCGGACCGATAAAACTGCTTGTGTGATATACTGATGTTTTAAATTGTAGATATTGGACAATGGAAGAGGTTTATTCTCATGATCGGGGACAAGTTTAACAGTGTGTACGTTTGATGTGAGTATTATGTATTAGAAGATCACGACAGTAGCTTCAGTATAACACATGTAAATACAATGAGGCCCTCTCAGCCGACATCAAGCAGCTTCACCAATTAGTCCTCCTGTGCTCACCGTCCTCTCTGACTGGGGCAAATGGCCTTCCAGTCGAGGCCCTTGGAAATTTGCGGCTTTGCTGCTGGTTACAATAGTTATGCATCTGGACGTCGATATATCGACACTGACGTCACCTGAATACGACGCAATAGACAAAACATTCGTGTCCGAGTCAGTGCTTCACACTGTGTATAATAATTTCATTTAGGATTAACGCCCACATATTTTAAATTCTCAGTCGGTTACTGATCCTGTGAAAACCAGCGCTGATATATTGATAAATGATGTTTTTTTTTTATTATCACCAAAAAAACCGCCGGTTCAACCCTGATACTGTCTGGAGAAGATCCGGATAAACAAATTCTGCAGGTCTGTCATCAATTATATCAATTAGTTGGAACGATAACAAGAATAATTCAATATCAAAAATATACAATTACATTTACATTGGTGTAGTAATTATGTCCATGTTCATGGGTGTCGGTAGTCATAAGAAGGCTCCGATCGCTCGTTCGCTGAGCCTGAAATCTGAGCTCGAAAAATTTTCGAGAAATAATTCTAATGTATTTGGTGGTCCGTGGAGAGCGCGTGTTGCATCGAGCGAACTGTTTCCTAGAGGTGAAGGATTTTGATGAAGGTTCTACTCAGCTTTGCTTACAAAAGACAACCGGAGACCGGACCGTTCTGGAGATCAGGACACTTATCCTGGATGCCACCAGACGTCTTAGGTAAAATTATTTTAATTAATTTCAATTTACGAGGTCTATCTTGTGTAGATTATCCAGCCCTATAGCCTAGTAATGACAACGCATACCCTTAGTAATCTTACTAAGAGACAGCGCGATGCTGCTTTAAATTCGAATAGGGCCGCCATGAGGGTGCAGTGTAGAGGTGCCTCTCGCTCATATGATACCGCCGTAAAATGATGCTTTTCATACGGTTTACGAGTAGTTCGTATTTTTTCAGTCGGTAACCTGTGGGACTTAAGGAGAAAAGGAGGAAAACGCATCGACATTACGATCATATGATACTGATATTTATAAGCGTCGGTAGAGATCAGTGTCGAACAGGAGATTGAGCAGAGCTGATATCGAGTAAGATTAACCGAAGCAATTCATAACGTACTTATTCCACTGTAGCCTCATAAATATTAGCAATCGATTCAATTTATCTTCAGCTCATAAAACAGTCGGTGTATTATCCAAATTATTGGGAAGTATAATGGAAAATGTTTTATGCCGCCAAAATAAAAACTAAAAAAATGTATTCTGCCATTTGTAAACGCAGGCTTCAGATATGAGATTTATGCCAAGATGTTGTCAAATTTTATGGTATGGTAATATGTGGAAAAGTACACCTCATTTTTGTAGGAGTGGTCACGTAGTTTTAAATTCCTTTTCTCTTTTGAGGATGCGATCTGCGGCAGCGAACAGAGAATAGAGACGGACTAGGGAAACTAAGCTGCACAAACCGCACGAAAAGCGACAGCGGCGCTGTCACTTGACGCCGGTATTGACCTCCCCGGTCGTGCTGGCCCAATTCCGTTGCGTAGGAGGATGTAGTGCCCCGCATGTTGTATGACACTACATCCTCCTATGCAGCATGGCACTACCTCTTCCTAAAAGTTTTCAATAGATCCTATAATCGCAATTTTCACCGAGGTAGTTAAGGGAGGGAGGATGGGACACTAGAAATGAATATCTCAAATAGTTTTAGCATAAAAAAAAACTGAATAACCCCCATACCATTTAGAAAGATCTATCCAACGACACTCCACATATGTCTGAGTTCTCGCGAAAAAGAATCAGCTCTAATGTAAATAGCTCCATATTTATATATATATAACCAAAGTTATAATATTTTCAAAATATATACGACGCTATAGCATTTTATGTCGGTTAATGAAATACATCAACCTACCAAAGTTCAAACGTACGTACAGTACCCATAATGCCCCGTTAAATGATGCATGGCCTCTGGTTTGTTTTATTACGCATGTTGTTTTATAGTTGTGATAGTGTTGGTACCGCCGACGACATCCGCAAAGCGATTATACACACGCAACAAGAGTGCAACGGCACTTCTTCTGTTTGCCTCTGAATGGGCTTAAACTGCAAACACACCGCACAAAACGGACGGGAATACGGCGGCATCGCGTCAGAGAGAAGTACCTCCCCCACCGCGCCGGCCCGATACGGCTGCATGTAACAACAGCACCTCTTACCTGGCTGATACTTACAGGGCAACAAAATCCGGTTGGCGAACCAATGGGATCAAATCGATCTCTCTCATCTGATCCGAGACCAGTGGGGCGGCTCATTGCCTACAACCGGAACTGAACACCGCAGCATGAGTGCACAAATGCATCTTTTGAAATAGAAAACAAGTACCATGCTGATAGATATACCGTCGAATATCGAGTACCGATGCGTGCACGGGCGCTCAAAGTGATTGGATGTGATTGCGTAATCAGTGGACGTATAGGGAGTCCCTCCGACATCAGCAAACCTCGCAATAACTGCGTGCAATAACGTTTGGGGACGCTCCGTCACACTCAGCCAGTAACCAATGGACGCGGCTTCTGTATTGTCTGTGTGTACCGATACTATAAAGATGAAGTGTTTGTGTGTTTGATCGGCATGGTGATGATGATGCTGGACGAGAGAAGGCCATCTACGTCACGTACTCGGGTCGACGTGAATTAAATGTTTGTACGGCATACGGCAATCGAACATCGAGGCGGGTGCTGACCTGATATTTTCCTGGAACTACTTGGCCCAAATCTAAATTTTTTTCTTGTTCAACAATCCATTTCTCGAGGTAGGCTCTGGACTATACACCATGACATATGGACAATGGGACAGGAGCTACGCGGGTGACACCGCCGGGTGGGGATCATTACGTATGTGTACTATATACAGAAGGTGTGTCTGTACACATGGATGTCTTCAGTTCACGCGAATGTTAGTCATTACGTATGTGTACTATATACAGAAGGTGTGTCTGTACACATGGATGTTTTCAGTTCACGCGAATGTTAGTCATTACAATAAAACTACTTTTACGAATTTCATCGTGATTTATGAAATTATTTATGTGGCCCGACGTTTCAGAAGCTTTGCAGCAACCATGGTCCGGTGTCCACCCGTGACCATGGTTGACTCACATGTTCATATGAGAATGGACATGCTCCGTTCGCTTGGACCTGTACAGAGAAGAGTCATCGTAGTCGCTGTGCTTCTGTAAGGATCGCGACATGTGGCACTCGGTTCTTTCTGCCTATCCCCTTAGACCACAGATATTATTATGTGACGCGGGAAAACACGCCTAGTTGTTAGCCAACGGTGTGCGGGGCTCGCTGCACACAATAGTACCCGATGTTGCTCACCCATAGTGTATCCTACCCGGATATATTGACCATAACCCTACCAGATACGGAACAAGGTGAGGTTCCCATACTCGTCCCTCGTCAGAATTAAAATTAACTACCCGTGTTCCGTAGGAAAACAATAAAATGTGTACGAAAAAATGTAAACCGCAGGGCATAGCTAGTCAATAGCAAATACCGCATCCAAATTTGTATCTCTACCCGTATTGCACCCGCGTCGATGTTCGATTCCAGTCTGTCAGGCGTGCCGCGTGCCGCGTGCCGCATGCCGTACAAGCATTTCACTCACGTTGACCCAAATTGATAGCATTCTCTCGCCCGTCATCACCATCATCGTCAAACCGATCAAGCTTACGTCTCGCACACCACACCGCACACATTGTAACCGAAACGAGCGGGCATCACGCCGGTGGGAAGTGCGGCTCTGGATTCGAGGGGTATGAGAATCTAGCCCGCCATGGGATGATTATGGTGCGTACTTTACTTGCACGGATGCTTATGGGCGTCAGTAGCCAGCAAATGGGTAATGGCTCCGTCTGCTACATTTCGGCAACAGTATAACACAGCAGCAACGTTACAAAGTAATTTAACTAAAGATAGGACATAGATATGGAACCTGTTCTAAATTTAAACGACTCCTTCAAAGGCAAATAGATTTTATAATAATAATAATATCTGTGGACTTATCACACCAAGTTAGACAAGTCCTGTGCTAGGCGCCTTGAGGACGCGAGTTACAGGTACTAAGCCACGGAAATAAATTAGCTATCTATCTATCATCATCATTATTATCAGCCCTTATCGGTCCACTGCCAGACATAAGCCTCTTCCAATGAACGCCAAGATGACCGACCTCCTGCTATCCGCATCCATCTCGGACCGGCTACTGCACGGAAATCGTCTTCCCACCTGGTGAACGGTCGACCAACAATTCGTTTTCCTAAAGCTATCTATATTTAATATAAAACATAGTCCCCAAAAGCTATCTGCCTGTATGTGATCGATTTTCAACAAAATATACTCGCCGTTACCAGCGTGAGATCGCGCAGATCCCCAGACCCGGGTACCGTAACTGCTGAACGTCACATCGAGGACGTTATAAGGCCTCAAGTGATCCCATTTGTACATCGAGTAGGGCTCGGATCCATCCTAATGCAAGTTAATGCCCATGCACACATCAACCACGATCAACCCAAACTATCCTAGAAGGGTCTCATATCGAGGTATTACCACGGCCAGCGAACAGTCCGGATTCAAATCCGATCCAGCAATTGTGGGACCAATTGAAACGAAGATTTACAGAGAATGAGCAAGGGGTCTACAACCAACAGCAGCTGTTTGACGCTTTAAAAGTTGCTTGCAGATGAAAACGTGAGGAATTTGATCCAGAGTATGCATACGAGGCTTCTGGAGTGTATTGCAAAGTGAGGACATACTCGTCGTCTAAAAAGAAGAAACAAAAGTGACAAGAACAGTAATTTGTCTTTTTCCGGTGATTTCTTTTGTTCATGTCTTTAATTCTAAATGGCCAATTTTTTATTAACATTAAAAAAAACAATTCATGATCATTATTTTAAGCAATTGTTAGGGTCAATTCATACTAGCGCAGAGTCGAAGCGCATCGAAGCGTCAAATTCCTCACAATCAAAGCGAAGTCGCACGAATGCGCGCGTATTCGCGTGAATTAGCGCGAGAATGCGCGCTTTTTCGTGGCACTAGTGATGGACACCAGTTGCCAGTTGAATCTCGTTGTTGAAACTCGTATAAACTAATGCGCGTGGATTCGCGCGTCTTTTTTTTTCCTTGGAAGAAATATGTGCATTACATTGTGGAAATAAGGGTGAATTTGCTATATTAAGTTTCGGATTGACGCTTCGATGCGCTTCGACTCTGCGCTAGTATGAATTGACCCTTAGCCTATATTATAATCAATAACATTATTTTGTAGTTACATAAGTTATACAAGTTAATGTCTTTATTACTTTCATGATACATCAAAAAATCTTAGTGGCCCTTATTTTGTTTTGAGTAGTATTTATTCATACCTTCCTGTTGTTAGGATCGGGAGTCGTAATATAAGATATGAGGACCTAAAACTGGCGTCAGACGTTTTAAAGTAAAAAAAAATATGTACCTGTTATATTGTCTTGTGTGACGAAGTGGTTAAGGAATTTATCGAACGAGATTTAAGTTCGGTTCGGTAACGTGTTGGAAACTCAAACCATAATATTATAGATAATTAATTAAATTGCATTAATTATCTATCAATGTATATCAAAACGTACTCACAACTTATAAAGTAAATCTTAAACAGCTTTAATATCTTGTTTTTTCATCATTTTACATCTAATGTAATTGTTTATTTTTGACTATCGCTAATATTTGTTTATTTAATATTTTACGATAAGAAATAAAAATAGTGAATTTTGATACCACTCCTGCCATCTCTGTTCGGTTGGCGTAAATAAAGTAACAAGTTCTAGACTACTCCTACAACTAGAAAGTTGAATACAACATATGTTTATTATATTTTACTTGAAAGGCTCTGAGAAAGAAGAATAAAAATTATTAAATACCTACTTAACAACTTTTTTTGCAATTCATACTCATAACTTGGACGACGTTGTCATTGCTGTCATGTACATTATAGAAGTTCTATTTCCTATGATTGTTGTGTTGTCTGTGGTGATTGGCTAATCAAATCACGAAAGTCAAAACTACAAATCTGGTAAACAAAACTGTTTGATATTTTGTAGTGGGCGTTGCCCTGATGTGATATCTCGCGATAATTCATTGATTAAATTAGATGAAATTGTCCTAGTACAATGATAAACTACTATACGTCGTTTGTGTAATGCAAAGATAAGAATTAATCAGGCGTGTGCTCACAGTTTAATCTTTGCTAGCCAGTCAACAAATATTTTGAACTACATTACTAAAAATATAGTGTTTAGTGAAGTTGGATAACTTGCCCATTAAGTTTTATATACAATATTTCAATTCGTGAGAACGTTACTGCAAGTTTAATTCATAAAACTCCCTACACCTGCTTATTAGCGCAATTGACTACTCATACATAAGAATGTGATTCATACTTTAAGTAGGCGCCTACATTAAACAGACCGCTCAGTTAGATGTATAAAGTGGGTGAGAAAATGAATAAAGCAACTTTTATATTACTGTGCACATTTATACATGTGAAATGTCAGTCTAACAAGGATTTATACAATAATGACTTTTACAATAATAGACTTCAAGAAATTAGACTTCCCAAGCCCGGGGACAGTGATTACAGGACTTACGTATATAACAATCGAAGATACGGACTCGATCCATCGAGGTACAACCCATACAATCCCAACGTTAATCAACCTGGTGGATTTCCATACAATCCTATAGTGACCAACCCCTTGGACGAACAGTTTAAATTCAATACAGTAAGTATACTATTATTTTCTATGTCTAAAATCAAGTGCGATTAACTTAAATAGATGTGTGGTTATAATATTCTAATTTAGCCAGCCCCAAAATTCTGTGTTGTTAAAGCAAAACTAAAGTGCTTAAACCTTTGCGTCAGAGGCTCTTAAGATCGCGATCAATTGTAATTAGATGTGGTGACGGTGGTACAACATATAGGAGGTAGACATATGCTACTGTGACCTTTTTTTGGAATTCTTTTCCATGCCTGTACGCATTTTATAGTATTTAGTTCTAAGCACACTAAAATAAGTTTTTGCAACAGATTCTGGCAAATCTCTACTTAATAATCTATTGCATTTGTATGGTATAATGTAAGTATACAAAGGCATCAGCAGTTTTGGGTATCTTATACACAAAAATTTTCAGACATTTAGTACTTGATCAGTACAAAAGGCTTTTGGGAAATAAAGCAACAATTACATATTTCGTGCTGGTTTGAGTGACTTAAGTCATTTTCCACTCTTTTTTAAATTTTTGTTTAAATATTATTTGCATATATATATAGGGAAAGGTGATTTTATTTTATATAATTTGATTACTATGTTTTCTAATATTTTGCTGTCATTGAAATATAAAGTAAGCGTATTCTCACACAGCTTACTTTATACAATTGACAAGGCATTTCTGTAATAATTTTTTTTACTATGAATTCATTCTTAAATAAGATATACCAGTTAGAAAGACACAGATTGTAAGATAATGAATTCCATTCCGACACCATATACTAAGCATATATATAGCAATGAAATTAAATTTCTTTTCTTATATTCTGTTGCTATGGTACTTATTGCATAGCTATTTCTCAATACTTATTTGATGTTGTCAACATAATATGACTTGTTGTGAAAGATAACCCTATGAAGGAACATGTATTTACAATAAGTGAAAATATTTTGTCACACATTGCTCACTCACTAATGGGCTGTACTAATTGTAGGTGGACAGAAATGTTTCAAAATATTGTACTGAGGTGTTATTTAAGAACTCCTCCCATATACTTGGTTTTTTTATTATTCAATAGCCTGTGGACCTTTGTACTAAGGAGAAATCTTTAATAATCAAATTTAATTGTAAATAAGGAAAATGTAATGATTAATTACAACTAAATTCTTCTCTATGGCACATTACAGAATCGAGATCCAAATAATCCAGACTCTTTGTTTCCTGGTGTCCTGGGGGGCTGGAGGGAGGACCTGCAGGGCCGAGAAAGAAGAGACTCGAGGCAGCTCAAACGTGATATATTTGTCAACACTAACTATGGACAAGTTCAAGGTTTCAAGGTATGTCATTACAATTTGTTGTACAACAACAACAACTTAATCCCCACGAGATAGTGGGCAAACGCAGGTCTGCACTGTCAAACATGCACACCCTATAAAAACTTGTGTAAGTTTTTATGTTTCACTCCCAGCAATATATCAACTATCAATTTTTCTTATTGAGTATATGTATAAACAAGCCATCAGAGATTCATATGACTACAAATATCCATAAACATCCTTATTAGGGTGTACCTTACCCTCCCTTGGAGAATCAATAATATTACACTGCCCATAGACATGCACGTTATTGTCATTCAGGTGCATTGCCCTTTTTTTCTCTACAACTCCAATGAGCCATTGGTTGATCATAAACTACAACTACTAAATGCTACAGTATATCTATCTACTACTACTAAATGCTACAGTATATCTATCAGCTTATCGAGGCGCCTCAGAGGTACCTCCCTGATCGTGCTAGTCCAATTTGACAGCACAACATGAATAAACACTTTTAAAATATTATTTTACATTAGGCTCAATTATGTGTTTATTCAAGTTAATTCACTTAAAAACTATCAGGTTAAGCTTATTTATATTTTGTTAGTCTGCCTGGTATAAGAAAATAAGCAAGCAGTCTCAAGTTTAGATGACTACCAATTCTAGACTGCCACTGCTCCCTTCCAGTGG
This sequence comes from Eumaeus atala, assembly GCA_017140195.1. Lineage (NCBI taxonomy): Eukaryota > Metazoa > Arthropoda > Insecta > Lepidoptera > Lycaenidae > Eumaeus > Eumaeus atala. The sequence continues at coordinate 25,031 of JAFELO010002204.1, forward strand.
GCCTCAGTAGACTTCTTATTGAGAGTTACGGTTACAATGTTGTCCAAATATCTTATGGCCATTTTCAGATTATACTTTATTACGCCACAGTCTGATGCTGCTTGTCCTCCTAAGCAATCACATAGGTAATGACTTAGGTGTGTATTGAGACTGCCACCATCTCGTAAGGGTATTATTGCCATCTTGATGTTTGAAATCCGGATAATAACACACGCCCTTTTCATATCCTGAGACTCATGAATAGTTAATATGCCGGAATCCAACCACCATGCATGTCCCTGGTGCTCTGTTAGCCCTTCCTTTCTTGTGAATGCTGTATTAGTATCACATTTTTCTATTCGCGCACCTGTGCACTTTTCCAAATCCCAGATATTGAATACTTTTGTTGGATGTTGTTGCAATTCAAAGAGGTTTTATCCCTCTGTGAACAGAAAACGATTAATACGAACATCACAGTTGAACTGAGTTTATTTTATTTCCAGGTATATTTGTATGACAATCCTGATCCTGACTCTGGTTACCGACCGTGGCTGACCCCCGTGGAGAGGATACAGGGAGAGGTGTCAGTGTTCCTCGGCATACCATATGCGAGACCACCAGTTCTAGAAGGGAGGTTTAAGGTACGGATTATGGGATAACATAAATAATAAAAAATAATGAATGGTATAAATATAATATAACAAATTGAAACTACACAAATAGCCTTATGGCTGTAAGTAGTCTCTTCCAGACAACCGAGCTACAGCAGTGAAGTGTTCTAAGTTGTGACGTAGTTAGCACAACCTGGGATACAAGCGCTGCACTTACACTGCTACATAATATATATTATAGACTATAGAGGAATATGTTCTTACTTCTGTGAGAGGTAGTGCCATGCTGCATTGGAGGAGGTAGTGCCATACATGGTGCATGACACTACATCCTCCTATACAACGGAATCGGGCCGGCACGACCGGGGAAGTACCTCTCGCTCACTTGTTACCGCCGTAGTGATACCTACGGTGTCGCGATTCGCGCGGTTTGTAAGTAGCTGGTGGCCCATTGAGGGGGAGGGGGGGGGGGGAAAAGGAGGGCAACGTATCGGCATAATTATGCTGATGATCACGGGCGTCTGTAGTCTTTGAAAGGCACCGATTCCTTGTTTGTCCCCCTATACTATAAACAAATAATATAAGGATTTGTGGTGACGTTACCACCACTTGGGCAACATGCTCAGTTGAACTGTAGACTGAAGTCCATGACGTAAAAAGTGTTATGTAACCCACATATGGTTAGAGGAGTCCTAGGGAATTACACCTGCGAGAAAAGTGACGCGTCCGTCCACCTATCGTCTGACTAAACCAGAAGACAAGAACGTGATGACGTACGTGTTTTGAAAACAAAACCAACTAAATATAAAAGACAAAGTGGTTGTAGTTCTGTTTTAAAACATATAGTGTAGCTTATTGTATGTTCACGTTCCAGCCACCCCGGCAGCACCCCGGCTGGCAGCTGATGCAGGCGGTGGACTGGGGCCCGGCCTGCCCGCAGCCCGTCAGGTACACCGGGGCCACAAAGGGCATTCGGGATATGGACGAGGACTGCCTCTACTTGAACATATTCTCACCTAATGTAAGTATTTACACACTCTTATGAAATCAAGAAAAACAAAACCATCGCGTAAAGACATCTGCCGTAATCGTGTTAGATTTATCTCTTAAAGAAATGTGCATTACACGCTACGAGACTAATAACACTACGAGACTAGTAACGCTACTAGACTAGTAACACTACTAGACTAGTAACGCTACTAAACTAGTAACACTACTAGACTAGTAACACTACTAGAACTAGAGACAATACTACAATCTTTGTTAGACGCGTTGCAAAATAAATATTTTAGAGGGTGAAATGTTTGCGAATACTTCACTACAATCTTACTAGGTAAGCTGCAAAATGAACTAAATATTAAAACAATCCCTAACTACTACAATGTACTCACAACAACAACATATCTACACACCAGCTCCCTAAGGGGGTAGGCAGAGAGACCGTTCTACCATACATCACGATCCTGACACACCTGCCTCGCCTTCGCCACGTTCATTACTCTCCTCACACAGACACGCGGGTCGCGAGGACCTGACACCACCTTTCGACAGTACCCGATCAGTCTGATCGTGTCACATCAACTTGGTCCTCCTCGGTACCTACATCCTGCCACAATCGCATTGTATATCTGCTTTGTTAACCTTTCACCTGCCATTATTTCCACACGCCCCTACCAACGGAGCACACCCTGTGCCACTCTCTACACGTTCACTTGTGACCATCGAGGGACATCGTGTTTTGTCCGTATACAATAACTATAGCGAAAAAACCAAGGGCTTTCCTAAATATTTGTAAGGACAGTATAAATTTAACAAATAGATATTTCGTTAAGAATATGTCGGCTTTACATCCATTGGATTCACATTGATAATTTTATCGATTAATTTGATCGCGTTCATTTGAACCAGGCCATTTTACTATATTTGAATTAAGAAATATAATTATTTAGCTGTACCGAATAACGCAAACCGTAATTATTAATTATATCTTGCCTTATTGATTTGTTGTATTTAGTTTATTGATTTATTTATGTTTACCACTGGGTTCCAAAGGGTAGAACCCAGCCATCTTCTCTATTGAAATTGTTTTTTTTATTTATTTCAATAGCCTCACGGATCATCCTTGGAAGGAATCGGTGTTCCTTAGTGAGGATTTGCGGTTTATCCAATCTAATGTAATGGCAGGGGCCAACTTCAGCAAGCTCGCAGACCGCAGGTTGTATACCGCACTCAACACCGACGTGTTACAAAATCTGCGGCGCAGGACCGACAGCCTCACGTGTCTTTGGAGATCCGACTAGGTATTACACCTAAGGAGGAACGCGGTTCTAAAGTGAAAGGTGCCAAAGGGGCTTTAAGCCTTACGCCGTCCGCCAGTGTTTCAGGCGACCCAACTTCTCATTTTTCTTACAAGCTGTTACCCGCGTCTGCATTTGCGAGGACTACAGACAAAATCACGTGCAAAAATAAATAGTTTTGTGTGTTTTTCTGACGTAGCTTTATTATTATAAAGTTAAAATAAAATCCATTCGGTAGTTTTTACGTGAAAGAGTAAAAACACCTATCCATACTAAGAAACTTTCACGTTAATAACATGAGTAGGATGTCGAGGGCCAGAAACACTACAGAGTAAACTTCAGCAAGAATCGGTGCGACAAGCACTGCTTAATGCTGAATGTACTGTGTCCGTGAAGGAACTGCCGCCGACGTACCGAGCCAGGTGGTGGTTTGAGTGGATTCTCACAAGTGTCGATGATGTTGGTGAAATAAAAAGTACATGTGTACACGCGTTAGAAGTCGTACTCGTTTGGCACAAATGTTACAAGTTGAAACATTTTAATTTTTTACCCTTCTCCTTATTCTACGTTTGTAGACAAACGACATTAACGATAGAACAAAAGTATTTAATTTAACACGTTGTAAGTGTTACAGTAACACTTAAAACGTGTTATGGTAAGTTAAAAAAACTGAAATGTTGACTATAGCTAACTTCAGGGTGTCGCTTTTTCATGACGGTGTGCGCGGTCGTGGTAAAAATTTGCGCTCATCATTTGTGCCTAACGCGTCAAAAGTAGTAGAACTTCAAAAGTAGGCTCTTTTTAGACGGAGGCCGGCACGACGGCGCAGAAGTACCCCGTGATGGTGTACGTCCACGGCGGGCAGTTCGCGTCCGGGGCGTCCAACCTCTTCCCCGCGCACGTGCTGGCGGCCTTCTACAGCGTGCTCGTCGTCTCCATTAACTACAGGCTGGGGGCTCTCGGTGACACATGTCTCTACTATAAAGTATACAAATGTGCGATAAATGAGCAGTCGAGTAACTGAAAGGCAAGCTCTTCGATAGCTCACAGACAGCCGCAACACCAGACGTTTTGGAAGAGCATTGCCGGCATTTATGTGTCTAGTTTTCTTTTGTGATATGTGATGTAGATGCCTCGCACTCCTTTCCTCCTTCCCTTTAGTGGGCCACCGGCTACTCACAAACCGTACGGTACGCGATAGTATAGCTGTTGCTTCACGGCGGTATCTTGAGAGCGAGACAGAACCCCTGAGACTATTTTTTATATTGTATAATGCCTTTTTACAACTAGCAACGCTCATAAAAATCTGCACAATTACTTGCTGATTCCGTGCCCTCTTTTCATCCCTCCGACCAGTAGACTATCGTCTCACAAACAGCATGAAACGCGACACCCAAGATATCACTATACGGCGGTGCCATGTGAGCGAGAGGTACCCCGGTCGTGCCGGCCCAATTCCGCTGCAATGCAGCACGGCACGACCTCTTGCTAATGATGCTCCTCCTTAAATATTGTATATGGTTATGCACAGGTTTCCTATCGACTGCGGATGAGAACTCCCCTGGGAACTACGGCATACTGGATCAGGCGATGGCCATCCGCTGGGTGCGCGACAACATCGAGCCGTTCAACGGGGACAGTGGCTCAATCACGCTGTTCGGGCCAGGGGCTGGTGCGGCCTCCGCCGGGCTGCTGGCTTTGAACCCGCGGACCAGCGACATCGTGACGAGAGTGATAGCACAGGTTAGTCCAAAAAATCAGTGTCATGAGCGCTACCACCAATCGTGACTATAACGTAAGAAGGGACAATAAAAAGACCAGCTGAGATTATTTCGCACAAATTCAGCGAGTCTTCGAAGAAATAATAAAAATGCTTGTTGGTAGTTAAGTACTGTCTCGACACATACATCTTACTAGTTAGCTGCACCACTAGACCAGGTGTCACATTCGTCTCCCAGAGCTGACCAAAAAGCGGTCTGATGATTTTACCTCGTAACAGTTCGTAGTAGTTCGAATTACTCGCCCGTGCTCCGGTTAAGGTTAGCGAAAGTAAGTATTGGCCGAGGGGCCCGGCTCCCCTCTCCACCCTCTCTAACGAGGTGCAGTTCGTGCGTCGCCTGCATGGAAAAGCTAGCTGAGCTGTAATGATTGGCGGGATCCGCCCCCTTTCTTCCGCCACATGTGGGTGGTACTACCTTTCGGTATACGGAGCGAATCATGGGAGATGCACGAGGGCTTACTCACCGACTCTGTTCCCCAACGTGCAATTCTTGACCCTACACATTATTTAAGTGTCTCTCTCGTGATCGCGGCATCACTCATCCTAACGGTCGGTCCGCTTCTAAAACGACCCTCCTCCTGGACGATATCCCTAAATTGCCGAGACCAGAGGGCGTACGTTTTGTGGCACACGCAGACGATTTGCCGCTTGCGATCGAGGCTCCGTCGCGCGCCGTTATCGAACAGAAATGTTCCATGAACCTGAACAGATTATCGGATTGCGGGACCCGCAATAGGCTAATATTTTCGGCAGCTAAATCCCAGACTATGACAATTAAGGGTCGTTTTAGAAGCGGACCG